>JAHKKF010534828.1:0-56722 GCA_019740295.1 Labeo calbasu
GGAGGAAGAAAAAGAAAGAGAAAGAGAGAAAGAAAAATGAATACGATAAAAAAATATTTAGAGAAAGTAAAGGACAGCAAGAAAGTAAGAAAGAAAGATAAAGAAGTTAATACGAAGGAAGAAGAGGAAAGAAAAATATGGAGAGACAGTAAAGGACAGCAAGAAAGAAAGAGAAAAAGAAAAAGAAGGAAAGAAAAAGAAAGAAATTAATACGAAGGAAGAAGAGGAAAGAAAAATATGGAGAGAAAGTAAAGGGCAGCAAGAAAGAAAAAGAAAGAAGGAGTAGGAAAGAAGAAAAAAGAAAGATATGAAGAGAAAGTAAAGGATATCAGGGGAGGGAGGAAAAGAAACAAAAGGAAAGAAAGAGAGAAAGAAAGAGAAAGGAAGTATTTTTAAAATTTAAGAGAAACTGAAAAGATAAGAATAAAAAGGAAACTATGGGGAGTAAGATAGATAAAAAGAGAAAAAGAAAGAAAGAAAGAAAACTTGAAGGAAGAAAGTGAGGAAAGCAAGGATGGCAAGAAGAGGGGGATCAATAGTAAAAAAGATAAAAAAGGAAGGGGAGAAGGAAATAAGGAGGAAACATAAAAAAGAGCATAAATCTAAAAACAAGTCAATAGTAAAACGGCACTTACACGCTCCTGACAACTACGTACCACGGAGCCTCTTCAATCCGAGTGCTGTTGTGAGACAGAGGGAACAGGAAAGAGACAAACAAACAGCAAGCGTCATTCTTTTTTTTTTTTTTTTTAAGCAACAAAACTTTACACCAAAGATCTCTCTAACTCTGCAGTGGGGAAAAGATAGATCTATTATGTCTCCCGGCTGCCTGCAAGGCAGTTTCAAAGGAGTGCTATGAAGCAGTCTGGCAACAAAACATGTTTATGAGATAAATGGCTGCAGACTTGCCTTAGATGCCACCCTGAAGGCCTAACGCAACCACTGGAGGATGGGCACTCTCGACAGAGACTATTATTACCATTACCGCTTTCAAATGACACGTATGGCAACAGACGCATCTCTGCAGCATAAACAACACCATAAAAGCAATTATATGATTTGCATTACCTTTAGAACAAATCAGTCTCTTAGGGGTCTTGATTCATTCAGGTTGCTTGCTTGCTTTGATGGGAATCATCGTGTGAGGTTTGTGGCCTGTTTCCATGTACAAAGTCTACATTTTTGTTTTGCATTCTCTTTCCTTTTGGAAAGTGGAGTAGCTTCTTGAGCTGTGGCTTTTTAACACCAGGTTGATTTCATATCTAAGGCAAGTCTCTTCTTGACTTACTTCAATATTTTGCAGAAGGGACAAACACTATTCTTTACAGACGTATCTGTGAATTGCCTTGGCGTGGAAGCCTTAAATCAAATCTTTGTATGCATACAGGCTCCACAAAATCTGCTAAAATTAGACCGTAACTCCTAAAACTCAGTCAACTAGATTCTTACACTGAAGAAAGCAACGCTTCCCTCACAAAATTCTCCATCACAGTGTTAGGGTGATTTTGGTGGTAGTTTACTAGGCAAAGTCAGAAAATCTCATTTCTCAAAGATATTTTGATTCCTAGATATGCCTCAGGTTCCTCTTTTAAGGTAAGCCTATGAAATTGTTTCACCTGTTTAATCACCCACCTGTCAAGTCCAGGTGCTTCGACAAGACATTGCATACTTCTTTTCATTCACATGATTTGAAGGATCACTCATGTTTGTGTACTGGAGGGCCACTGTCCTGCAGAGTTTAGCTCTAACCCTATTCAAACACACCTGTACAAGCTAATCAAGGTCTTCAAGATCACTAGACGGCTATAGGTAGGTGTGTTTGGTTTGGGTTAGAGCTAAACTCTGCAGGACAGTGGGCCTCCAGGACCGACGTTGCCCATCCCTGAGTTACAAGTTTAATACTTGAGGTTAGGAATACCACAAATCTGGCACTGGAGGGCCACTGCCCTGTAGAGTTTAGCTCCAACCCTAATGAAGGCCTTCAGAATTACAGGTAGCTTGATTAGGGCCAGGTTCCTATGTCTTGCCTTGGAGCAGAGATAGGCAATGTCGGTCCTGGAGTGCCGATGTCTGAAGGCCACACTGTGGGACATTGGTAGTCCAGGACCAACATTGCCTTTCCCTGCCCTGGAGATTGACCCTCCAGGAAAGTGCTGGAGAGTTTAGCTCCAACCCTGATCACCTTCAGCTACCTGTGATTCTCTAATGATTCTGAAGACCTTCATTAGCATGCTCAGGTGTGTTTGATTAGGGTTGGAGCTCTGCAAGATAGTGGATCTCGTGGGCCAGATTTGAGGATCCCTGGATTAGGGTTTGAGCTAGATGGCAGGTCACTGCAGATTTGAAGAACCCCCGAGTTAGAGGTTTGCTCAAATCTCTAAACCAGTGGTGTCCAATCTTGCTCTTGGAGGGCCAACGTCCTGCAGAATGCAGCTCCAACACTACTGCCTGGAAGTTTCTAATGAGTCTAAAGACCTTGATTTGCTGGTTGAGGTGTGTTTAACTGGGGTTGAAGCTAAACTCTGCGGGACAGTGGCCTTCCAGGAGCAGGTTTGGGAACTCCTGCTCTAAACCCAAGTATGACCAATAGTAGTGAAGAAGTCAACCGTATGACACACATTAGAATAGACTCACTTGCAATATGGCCCAGTAAACCTGTCGGGACAGAGGCAGGAGTAGCTGTTGAAGCCATGCAAGCAGGTCCCACCATTAGCACACTTGTGACCAGCACATACGTTCACTTTCACCTCGCAGTTGGTGCCGGTGTAACCGCTCTCACATGTGCAGCTGTATGAAAGGTCCTGCACAATACAGTATCCGTGTTGACAGGGGTTGGAGGCGCAGGTGTTGGTATTCAGCTCACAGCGATCACCACCCCAGCCAGGTAGACAGAAGCATTGGAAAAGGTTGAAGCGATCATCACAGATTCCCCCATGCTGGCAGGGGTTGGGTTCACACACCGCCTCACCAATACAGCCCGTTTGGACAGGTTCCTCTGATATCTTATTGAACTTCTCTTTCTGTATACGTGGGAATCTCACCTCAGCAGGACCATAATATGAAAGCACAATACCACCAATCTCAACATTACTCAGACAACCAATCAGATTCCAGCCAGACTTTGGGCCAAGTCCTCCTAGAAGGATATCGACACCTTCTCTGAGGAAGTCTAGATTTCCAGTCATGGAGTCAGATATAGTAGGCTCGTCATTTTCGTCAAGAGGGACCATGATCCACTGGGAGCTGTTAGCCCAAGGACTGGCCATTAACAGCTCTACCACATGCCATTCTCCATCGGCCACTGGTTTCGGGCTGTGCAGGGTTACCGGTGACAAAAATGATGAAGAAGAAGGTCCACTTAGAAGCTCAAGCACCAGAAACCCATCTTGAATTGATACCGTCACAAAGTCAGACCCGCTCTCCGCATGTAACACTGCTGCATTGCGTTTTCGTGTTCGAATACTGAAAACGATGCTGGTCAGGTGGCGGGAGATCAGTCCATTCCCATGGTATACAAGAGTGGTATTGTCTTGAAAAGTCACGTTAGAAATGCCTACGTGGAATAAAGGTAGACACAATTTATGGAAAACTTCTAGGATTAAGACGTATTTGCAAAAGAATCTTCGTTAAAGTCTGCTAGATGCTCTCAGCAGTGGCGCTTTTCCACCGCATGGTACAGCTCGGACGGCTCAATTTTCGGGGGTTTTCCACTGTGTACAGTACCTAGTACCTGGTACTTTTTTAGTACCACTTCAGTTGAGCTTCCAAGCGAGCCATACCGATACTAAAATATCAAATTGTCATTGGATTTGCGAGACAAGACACCAAACCCGCTAGATTTAAATAGTCAGCAAGTATCATTTGTTTGCAAAACTTTTTTAAAATGACTTGCGTCGCATCCAACTTATAAATGAGTGTATCGTGGTCAACAGACGAGGTGGTTGTGCAACTATAACGATCATCTATAATCCCACCCACTTTGAAGTGGTATTTAACTTTGGTGGAAAAGCAAACCGAGCTGTACCACGCAGTAGCAAAGCGCCCAAAGTGTCTTTCTTGAGCCTAGTCCGCAACGTAAATCTGGAAGGGTATTAATCCAAAATACTTCATTTTATTATAATCCTGTAAACATTAATTTTGACATGGCATTCAAACGATATTAAATGATTGTTGACTATTGTGTTTGTTAGTTCTGAGGTCAGATGTTCCAAAATACTCACATTCATAGCCCTGGTTGAGGGTTCGGCATGTTGCTTGTGGTGGGCAGGGGTTGAGTTCGCACCATCTCACCTCCTCACAGTGCTGCCCTGTTGTGTTAGGAGGGCAGTTGCATGTAAAATCATCCCATAGAGAGAAGCACATGCCACCATTCTGGCAAGGACTTTTCTGAAATGGAAAGACAAAAATGACACATACAAAACTATGAATTAAATAATCCATTGAATTTTTGTAAATTATCAAAGACAAGAAAATGTTTAGAAGTAGTAAGATCAAGTGTTTGGAATTAGGAATAGCTCATAGCTTGTAAAGTGTCTCCCTGTTAGTTAAAACTACTGTCAAGCTACCCTTTAAATATTGTATATAGCTACACTACTAGTTGCTAACAAAAGGAGGCTAATTACATTAATGCTATGTCAGGGAACCATATATTTATAAATGCTATCATATGATAGTATTTCTGCAATCAGCACATCAATTTATACAGTGTTGAATAGCAGCATAAATACTCAGGGACTTGCATTAACTGATTAATTGTTTATTGGATTAGTGATTCAAATCAGATTAAAAAAAAAATCTTTTGAGTCTGCCCGGTGTTTTGAATTAGTTTCATGACCACAGTCATCTAGGCCAGGGATCCTCAAACCTGGCTCGCATGATCCACTTTCCTGCAGAGTTTAACTCTAACCCTAATCCAACACACCTGAGCATGCTAATCAATGTCTACAGGATCATTAGAAAATCACAAGTAGGTGAGTTTGATCAGGGTTGGAGCTACTCTGCAGGAAAGTGGATCTCACAAGCCCGATTTAAGGATCCCTGATCTAGGCCAAAGAGGATAAAAGCCAACTGAGATAAGTAGGTTTTGTCCACATATCTGCCAGATCTGGTGTAGCCTAATCATTGGCCTGTTGCAGCTGAGAGCTCATGATGCTTATGAAACATTGTAACTTACAGAGCAAGAGTCATCACTTGTGCAGCCTGCGGTAACGTCAACCATGCGGTCCGGTCTGTATGACATCCCAGAAGCATCAAGTGGGAAAAATTCTAGCTTCCTGTCATTGAGCTGCAAATCTACTAAGCACCCTTTAAAATAACCGCCGAAGGCAGATGTCTTTTGCCTATCAAGCAGTCCGCCAACATAGACCACATCTTCAAACTGAACAGAAACAGGTTGAACATCTGTTGCTCCGAATTCACGATCTGACTCCTGCAGAGTCATCATACCCTGCTTAATGGTGATGGCGACAAAATGGATCTCCCCATCGTTAACCACACTTTTACCCATTAAAGTCTTCACGTTGTTGACTTGCACCATGAGTTTTCCCTTTTCCAGCCACATCTGCAAGTACTCAGTGGTGCTGTTGGCAAGCAGCACCAAGAGACCAGACTCCTTCCGTGTACGCAAGAACATAGACAGATAGAGCATGTCTGATTCCAGTTGGTCGGTGATGTTGAAGACAGCATAGCTTGCGAAGTCTTCCTGGCCAAATCTAGCAGTAACATACTCTGTGTGAGAAAGAGAAGACATGCAACTCTTAAAAAGTTTCTAGAACTATTTTAGTTATTTCAACTCGGAACCTTAGAGGAAACATAAAGCATCTCCCAAGGTATATGTGATGTTCTACTTTTATTGCAAGGATATCAATAAAAGCATCTAAGGCATGGGAGATCAGTCCCTGGTGTTCTTACCCTCAGCACAGTTTTGACCCACATACGGTCGTGGACACGAGCACTGGTAACCTTGCCAAAGGTTAACACACTTTCCATGGTTCTCGCATGGACCAGAAAGGCATCGGTCATGATGGCTGCAGCCTTGCATGACATTTACCACTGAGCTGCTCAACCAGTCCTCCGGTACCATCAACTGCGAGTCCACAAACAAGTCCCTCATGCAGCCGATGAATGAGCCAGAGCCCCCTCCCTCATCCGATCCTCCAACGAAGGTGCTTTGCAGGGCTGACTCCAGCTCAAGGGCACCGGTCTCCACTTGGGCTGTTGCACTACAGTTCTCTCCATCCTGGCATGGCTCCAGTAGTTGTAGCAGCAGGGTACCCTCTCCAAGCACGGCCTCTACCGTGTGCCATTCGCCATCAGATACATCCTGAGGCAGTGTCAGAGTCCAGCTGGTTGCGTTTGGCTGAGGGTCACTCTGAAGATCAAGAAGCAGGTGTGTCTCCTGCAGCTCCAGGCTGAGTGTGACCCCTTCGCTGCCCCTCTGAAAGAGCACTGTGTTCTTCAGCACTGTGCGAAAGCTTAGCGTGATATTAAAGTATGTTTCCGCACCCAGCAGCGGGGTCTGCAGGTGCAGGAATCCTCCAATTGTCTCAAAGGAGAATACAGTAGGTGTCTGGCAGTAAGAGCCGGTGTAGCCCGGTTGACAGATGCAACTGTAGCCATGTACACCTTCGCTCAGGAAGGGCATGCAGGCCGCCCCGTTCTGGCACTCATGGCCCTCACAACCCACCAGGGGCTCACTACAGTTGTGGCCACCATAGAGGACTCCATCGTGGCTTTCAGACAGGCAGATGCACTTGTAGCTGCCCAGGAAGTCCTCACAGGTGGCTCCATTATGACACGGGTTGGTGGCACAAGCAGTAGTATTTTGCTCGCACAAGGCACCTGAAAGGGGAGAGCCCAAAGTAAATCTTAGTTCTTTACAAAAAACATTGTTACCCAAGAATGAACTTTTCTCACTGCATTTATAAAACAAGCTCTTATTGTTTTTATAAGAGCTTATCCTTACAACTATTTGCTGCATTTGTGCCAATTTCGAGTCTGTAACTAAAGAGTTGCTCATGCCAGGAACAACATGGGCACGTTTTAGTCAATAATCCCTCACAACGACAAATGTGCAAAGCTGGTTGCATAACACTCATGTAACTTCATTCCAGTATGACAGCCAGAGTTTTCGTATTTTCTGCAATTTTCAATGAGAATTTAGTTACTGAAAGAGTTAAAAATGCCTGGATAAAACATTTAGAAACTGTGAATAATGCATCACATGAAAACCATGAACAAGAAAGCAGTAGCTTCACTGATGACCTAAGGTCGGTGCAAGTTCACTGTATGTTTAACCAGAATTCAAAGACATTTGTTTTTTTTTTTCCCCTCTTAACACAATTTATTTCTCCATTGAATTTTCACTAAGAATGATCATACAACCAAAACTAATTCTTACAAAAAAAGCAGTGAATATTTACCTGAAATGAGCAACAGAACACTCCAAATCCAAAGTACAACTTCCATCGCATTAGAAGTCTAGCTGCCACACATCTGTTCAGTCACATTGCTTTATGATTGGATCTATTGTATAGTAAAGGCCATCCTAACAGACAGCCGTCAGTGTGCATTCCGTCCTTCAAGAAAAACTGTGGACTGCAACACTAGGCCCCCATCAAAGCCAGCTCCCGGGGGATTAGCTTAATGCAACCTGAGCATCTTAAAATGGCGAAGCCCAATTATAGCCTCCGCCTCTGAGTCATGTCCTGAGCTGGTAACCTGACGTTCAGAGAAACAGACACTTTTGCATAATCTAAAAATTAAAAATCATTTTGTAGCTATAAGTTTAGTTGTTTAGCCTGGGAATCAGCTGAGTGATTTTGTGCTGAAAGATGTGGTGTATAATGGACAATTTGGTTTTGATTATGCAAACTGGATAGAAACCCAAGACAGTTCCGATGTACAGTTGCAACAACCTGATGATGCTTATCATTTGCTCATTATAGGCAATATTTTGCCAAGAATTTAACCAGGCATTAAAAGGGTCATTTTATAATTGTGGGTACATCTCATGTCCGTGAATTATGTTTTTAATATATTTTCATCAGTATAAAGCCCCGATGCTTAATTTTCTAGTACACGGTTATATTTTTCCCCAATTACACTACTATATGTTGAAAAAGCCGTATCTTTTGTTCAAAAATGATGTTTATATCACATACAACTCTGGTATTCAGCTGTCCGATTTTGTAAAGTTGCTCATTCTACTCTGCATTTAAGCTTGAAAATGACCTCAAATCTAAATTAATTTCATAGTTTTGCCTTCAGTTAGATTAGGTTATCAAGACATTTAGGTGTGCGCTTCATAAATAATAAGTGTTTATTGCGATATAACTGTGTGTCTGAAAAACCATCGTCAACTAAGTTACCCACTAGAAAACGTCCACTCAAAAAGGGATGGTTTGTCCCATTCTCGCATAATTTGGGCAGTACCATGATATTTCCTCTAGAAGCACATGGATGAAACACTAGAAGTTATGTTCTCTTTCTTTTCCCCTAATATTGGTTAAACTAGCAAACCTGTGTCAAGAGTGGATTAATTAACTGTCAACAGTGTTAGTATTATTGCTGCAAATTTTAACAAGGCAGTTTAACTAAAACTTATGTTTTGTTTATGAAAATATATTTCTAAACATACCACATGCTCAGTAGTTCTAGGCTTCCATGTTAAGTATAGGCCCAAAACACTAAAAATGTCAACTAAGTTACCTGTCAACTGTGTTACCCAGTAAAGGTAACATGATGGACAGTAGCAAACATAGATGGTTTTTTATGTACATATTCCTACAGATCACCTTTATTTATATAGTACTTTATACAATATAGATTGTTTCAAAGCAGCTGTGTAAGGTCATAAGAAAAACTTTTTTCCTCACACTGTCAAATTCTAAATGTACCCCTAAGTATAGAATGATCCAAAACAGTTAGGATTTATTGATCAGTCCATCAGTTATTGATTTTTAAAGACTTCAGAGCCTTTACAGTGACCTGTTTATCTTCTTGAGACAGTCCTAGATTTTTAACCCTTTCCTTATTATGATTTCAGGACATGGGATTAAATAGTCCAAAAGAGTGTTTTTACAACACGTAATCAATCCGTCATATTTGCGGAACTGAAGGAAACTCGCATATTTCGCGCATTATTGCTGCTGAAGATCAATTTTTGTAATGTTTTAGGCTGTACTAATCGGTCGGACCAGGAAAAACATTTGGAGCACTACAGACTGACAAAAGTTATAACAAATCAAGGAGAAGAGTGCAAAAAACTGTTCCCAAACTGAACCAGAACTTCCAGGGCAAGAATCTTGACAACATTCGTGTTTGTTCTTATCATTTCCAGTCAGCTAGGTGAAATATTAGGCTAATATCTTTATACTGTTTGCATATATCTTGATCAGCTACTAACTTTAGTTTGTCAAAATATTGCACCCTTTCCTGCTTACTAAGTCCTTCTTTATATGAATTAGCAGCTTCCACATGTTGTTTCCATGGTTTAGACAGCATCAATTGGCAGAACAATGTATTCGGTAGTACATTAACTCTGCAATCCATGCTGCTGTTTACGTCCGAGTATCACCTGTATGGCCGCACATCCAGGTAACTGACCAAATTGTGACATAACCCTCTATATAAACAAACTTCCTGTCACTCGGTGTAGAAAATGTATGCAAACTGAACTCTGGATTAGATAGTACAAAGAAAAAATGTGAAAACTTGTGTATATAAGAAAATGTCCTGAGATACATGCGTGGCACTAATACAAACCTCTAAAGAAAAACGAATTTTGTCTTGATCCTAAGTTTAAACCGTTTCATATTTGGTAAATAGAAGTGTAGAACAAAAATATAAATAGGGCTGTGAGTCTGCAGATACCTGAAAATCCTGGTGGACACTTGCAGATGAAGCCCGAAGCATGCCTGGGGTTGTATCGAGTAGGAAGCAGGGACTCCGTGCCATAAAGTGTCTTCCAGGAGAGCTCAATGCAAATACCTTCATTCACACAAGGACTGCTATCACACTCACTGACGTCAGTCTCACAGTTACGACCCTCGAACCCTTACACAGATACGAGAGACAACCTAATGAAGTTTAGAGTCGTAGTTTACAATGATTTCTAAAAGAAACAAATGAGTGAACATTACAAGTACAACGTACATTGTAGATTATACATTATAAATACATCTACCAATCATGTGCATAGTCCTTTTTTTTATAAACAAATAAGTACAGAGTCACCATATGTGACCCTGGACCACGGGTATATTTATAGCAATAGCCAAAAATACATTGTATGGATCAAAATGATCAATTTTTCTTTTATGCCAAAAATCATTAGGATGTTAAGATCATCTCCTACCGTAAATATATCAAAATGTAATTTTTGCTTAGTAATATGCATTGCTAAGAACTTTATTAGGACAACTTTAAAGATGATTTTCTCAATATTTAGATTTTTTTGCACCCCCCAAATCTTGGTCAAATATTGTCCTGTCCTAACAAACCATACATCAATAGACAGCTTATTTCAGCTTTCAGTTGATATGTAAATCTCATTAAAAAAAGACGCATATGACTGGTTTTGTGGTCCAGGGTTACATATTTCATTGTAAATTAAATCTATTAATTTCATTATATTCTAGGTTACTCAAATGAGCTCTATATAAGTCACCTGGCCAGCAACTGCAGGTGTAGTTCCCATTTTCATCCTCACAGAGGGCGCCGTTGAGGCAAGGTTGAGACCAGCATGGAGGAGGTGGGATCTCACAGTGAACACCAGTAAAGTTAGTTTGTAAGCAGTCACAGCGGTAGCTGCAAGATTATTTTAAAATAAATATGTATGTAGGTTATTTCATTTTGGGTGTACTCATTTTGAGTAGATACACAGAATGATTAAGCATATTATTTTATTCCTTTTAGAGCAATATATTACAATATATTAATTTTACAGCAATATAGTGCATGATTATAATGCATAATTATTAAATATGTAAAAACCAGTAAGTTGAACTTGAAAAGTGTCAGTTATTTCCTAACATTGAAATGTTTTGTACCTGTTTATTTCATCCACACACAGAGCCCCATTTTGGCACGGCTGGTCACTGCATTCATCGATGTTCGTTTCACAGCGCTCCCCCTGGAAGCCCGCCAGGCAGGTACACGAGAAGCCATTGATGTGGTCATGGCAACTGCCGCCGTGGAGACAGGGCTGTGATTGACACTCATCAATCTGAACCTCACAGCTGCTACCTGCAACATCAGAGACAGTGGTGTTGAGTGCAAAGATGCCAATCCGCTTTTTGTCGAGGTCTCTGCATGGCTTATTACACATGCCATCTGGACAGGCCTCATCCTGGATCAAACAGACTGTAACTGGAAGCTTCCAGTCAGTCTTTAGGGTTATTGATATGCTGCCCACAGCTTTTCCTTCGCTTGATCAAAAATGTTTTTTAAGCAGATTTGAATCATGGATTTTCACATCATGTAAGTTTTAAGAGACTAGGGCTTGCTGTCTAATATCATATGCGACCCTTGACCCTAGACCACAAAACCAGTCATAAGGTCCAATTTTTTGAAATTGAGATGTATACATCATTGATGTATGGTTTTTAGGATAGAACAATATTTGGCCAAGATGCAACTATTTGAAAATCTGCAATCTGAGGGTGCAAAAAATATATAAATATTAAGAAAATTCACCTTTTAAGTTGTCCAAATGAAGTTCTTAGCAATGCATATTACAAATCAAAAATTATCAAGACATTTTGATATATTTACAGTAGGAAATTTGCAAAATATCTTCATGGAACATGATGTTTACTTAATATCCTAATGATTTTTGGCATAAAAGAAAAATCAATCATTTGACCCATACAATGTATTGTTGACTATTGCTACAAATATACCCATGCTACTTATGACTGGTTTTGTGGTCCACGGTCACATATTTTAATAATTATTTAGAGTAACACTTGATTTTAATGTGACATAGTCACACTTTACTTGTACGTACTATAGTTATAACAGTAAATTATGCTTAACTACAAGCCATTAAACTTAACCCAAACCTTAACCCGATGGCAAGTACAGTTGATGGTAGCCATTGACTTCCATAATATTTTTTTTCCATACTATGGAAGTCAATGGTCAACTGTCTGGTTACCCACATTCTTTAAAATATCTTCTTTCGTGTCCAGCAGAAGAAAGAAATTCATACTGGTTTGGAACGATATGAGGATGAGTACATGATAAATTTTCATTTTTGCGTGAACTAACCCTTAAATATTACAGCAACTGTAAAATAATATTTAATTATAATATTCTCAAATAAGTGTCAATAAACATCGTTCTGATTGTGTCAACATACCCTACTACATGTGTGCAATAAACAGTTTTTTTTTTATTATTTTCCTGAAAAATAACGAAAATGTCCAACTTTTTTGTAGTAAAGGCTTTAAAGGACTAGTTCACTTCCAGAATAAAATGTATTCGCCTCCTTGTCATCTAAGATGTTAATTTCTTTCTTTCTTCAGTCGAATAGAAACTAAGGTTGAGGAAAACATTCCAGGATTTTTCTCCATATAGTGGACTTCAATGGGGATCAACAGGTTGAAGGTCCAAATTGCAGTTTTAATGCAGCTTCAAAGGACTCTACATGATTCCATCTGAAAAATAAGGGTCTTATCTAGCAAAAAGTTTGGTCATTTTTTTGACTTCTTGCATTACGTAGTCACGTTGGAAAGGTCATGCATGACGTAGGCGGAAGTACCGACCTAGTGTTTACAAAGCAAACGTGCAAAGAAAGTCAATCGCCCTTTATAAAAAAGTAAAACAACAATGTTGGATGATTTTGAAGTTTGAGGAGAAAATGATATGGTATTTTTCACCTTTTTTGAACCAGAAATCACAGACAAAAAACTGTGCGTGACCTTTCCAACGTGATTATGTAATACGTAAAGTCACAGATGTGCATCGCAGAGCTAGTCAAGATGAGCATTTGTGGTTAAAAAGTATACAAACTTTTAGTTTTTTTCAGAAAATGACCGATCGTTTCGCTACATAAGACCCTTATTCCTCGGCTGGAATCGGGTTGAAGGCAGACTTGTGGACTCCAGTCGCATGACTCGAGACTTGACTCGGACTCGAGTTTTAAATTTGAAGACTTGTGACTTGACATAATCAAAGAAGACTTGCGACTCGACTTAGACTTTGACAACAGTGACTCGAGACTTGACTTGGACTTGAGGCCTGTGACTCAGCAAGTCTTTATGGTCTACCTTCTAAAAAACAAAAACAAACAAAAAAAAAAAAAATCAGAGTTCTGATCAATACTGACTCGTTTAGGACTTGAAGCTAAAGTTGAGGACTTGTAACTCGACTTGGACTTGCCCGTTTTGACTCAGGACTTGAGTTGGGACTTGTCTGTCTTGACTCGAGACTTGAATGCAAAGACTCGAGACGTACTTGTGACTTGCAAAACAATGACTTGGTCCCACCTCTGATTGAAGGTGCATTGAAACTGCAGTTTGGCCACCATTGAAGTCCACTATAAGGTAAAAGAAATCCTGGAATGTTTTCCTCAAAAACGTTAATTTCTTTTCGCCTGAAGAAAAAAAGAGATGAATATCTTGGATGACATGGGGGTGAGTAAATAATCAGGAAATTTTTATTCTGGAAGTGAACTAATCATTTAAGGTATGTGTCTAAACAGAAAATGAGAAATATTTACTAGGGTAGCAAACTAACCACGTTCTTCCTTACTCATTATATCATTAAAGAAAAAAAACAAGCACATGTCAACAGTCTTCCATAACAGAGTGTTACAACGTTCTCCAGGGTTGCATTTCAGGCTGCAATACCAACATTCAGCCACAAGATGGCAGTGGCTCCATTTGGCAATGCTCGAGACATTCCACATGTCAGTCTAACAGGTTAGCCACACATGGCAACAGTGGATCCGACCCTCCCTCTCTTCACTTACCCGTGTATCCAGGCCTGCAGAGACAGATGTAGTGCCCGATCTTGTCCAGACAGGTGGCTCCGTTCCTGCAGGGCCACGACATGCATTCATTCACCTCGATCTCGCAGTGTTTACCCTGGAATCCCGGCACACAGAAGCAGGTGGGGCCATCCCTTCTGCTGCGGCAGATGGCTCGGTTGCGACAGGGGTTGGAGGAGCAATGGTCCACCTTTTTCTCACAAGAACTCCCGGTGTAGCCCTCTTGACAGATGCATGCGTACCCTGGGCTCCTGTCTTGCACCGCCAGACATTGGGCACTGTCCCCGCACAGCCCCTGAGCGCAGAGCTGGGCGCTGGAATGACAGTCCTGGCCCAACAAGCCGGACTCACACTGGCAAACTAGTTCCCCCGGGTAGGCGCCGGTGGGTTGACATGTCGCATTGCCCTGGCAGATGGACAGTTGGCAGAACGCACTGGAAGAATCGCAACGCGTGCTGGGCAGGACTGGCGCAGGCGACTGACACTGGCACAGGAAGTCAGACGGGGCTTCCCTGCACTCTGCCCTGTTTTGGCAAGGCTTGTCCTGGCAGAGCGTTGAGGTCTGGAGAAGTGTTAAACCTACATGGATTTACAAAAAAAAAAAAAAAAGAAAAGAAAAAAAAACACTTACACATGTGTTATACTGCTTCCCTAATGTACGTGGGACAAAATGCATTAATAGTTACAGCGGCTACAGAAATGACTGACAATAAATTACAATATTAGTAATATTATTATTTACATATATGACAAACTAAACCAGTTGCATAATATGTCACCCTGGACCACAAAACCAGTCAATAAGTGTCCATTTTTCAAAATTGAGATTTGTGCATCATCTGAAAGATGAATAATTAAGCTTCCCATTGATGTATGGTTTGTTAGGATAGGGCAAAAATTGCGAGGGTGCAAAAAAAATCTAAATATTGAGAAAATCACCTTTAAAAGAAGTTCTTAGCAATGCATTTTAATAATCAAAAATTAGGTTTTGATATATTTACGGTAGGAAATTTACAAAATATCTTCATGGAACATGATCTTTACTTAATATCCTAATGATTTTTGCCATAAAAGAAAAATCAATCATTCTGACCCATTTTGGGCTATTGCTACAAATATACCTGTGCTACTTAAGACTGGGTTTGTGGTCCAGGGTCACATTTCACATTAAAATACCAGTTTATACTGGTAAGTCAAGGTGGGTTAACTTACCCACTGGTTCAGCTTACCCCACTCTCGCTTACTCTGCTATAAAGTAATAGTATATTGCTTTTTATGTTTAGCATAATCGTACAGCCTTTCTACCCATAATATATTTGACTGTACATGTGAACATAGTTATCCAGTTCTTAACAACATTTAAGGATTTAACTACTACTGTAGTTGAATGTATAATGTCCTTCAAACAGATAACATACGGCTAACAAGCATTGGAACAAAAGACTATTGAGCATTAGATGAATCAACTAATAAGCTAACTGTACTTTAGAGCCAATTAAACATCAGGTGATGGAGCCCTGGGCCTCTGTTGTGCTTGACCCATCCTAACATAGCGTGACGGCCATTCTTCCACTGGTGTCACTGGTGGATTTGAGCAGAGATGTGGTAATCACATGCCCTAAATGATTACTAATATCCATACTGGCCGTCTTGGAATCATGTTAACGAACTTGTGCTTTATTGTGTATGTTTACATTTAGGCAGCCGCTATTTACACTAAGTGAAAATAGCAATGGATTCTACACTAAATGAAAACAGCAGTATTTTCTTAGCGATATGCTATTTACACTAAGTGCAATAACGAGGTATCTTATTTACAAAAATAGTAGTATTTTCTTTGCAATAATATTAATTTGATTCTATTAATACTACTTAGTGCAAGTGGCAGATATTTGTACCTTAGTATTGTAGTACATTATAAAACAGTATGCAGTAATAACATATTGAGTGTAAGTTATCATTTTTATTAAAATGACTAAATGGATGCTGCCTTATTGGGACAATAAAGCCCTCCCTACACCTACCCCAATAAACACCCATGAGGAACTTTATTTTACAATTTCCTTCATTTTATTGGAAATAAATGCCTTTCCGATCTTTCTGAAAAGACTGACGAACTCGCTTTGAAATCCTGATCTGAAACAAATGATTCACGAACCCGCACCCAAGTCTAAATCTGACTTAAAGGATTCACGACCCAAGCTATGAAGTTCGGATCTAAAGCAAAAGATTAGCAAACCTGCTCCGGTGTTCCGATCTAAATCAAATAATTTGCGATCTATACTCTATAGTCCCTATCTGATTCGAATCATATGATTTGAATCATTCAGTTTGCTAAATGATTCACGAACCCTAAATCAAATGATTCGCAATACACACTCTGAAGTCCCAACCTGAGTCAAATGATTTGCGATATGCAGTTTGAAGTCCCGATCTGAAACAAATGACTTGCGATATGTGATTTGATTGGAGCGCTTTGAAATAGTGACAAATTTTTCAATTAGAAAATTTAATTTGATCTGGTTTTTGCTAGTGAATTGCTTGAAATGAATGATCGAAGTCATGAATCAATCGGAACGGTTTCTAGTAAATGACTCAATTCATTTGGTTCATCTGTTCTTCTTTTCGCATCTTTAGCCATGTTTACACAACACTGTCAGTACTACTACTTGCTTAGCTCGACCACAGATTGTTTTCTGACATTAAGCAAAAAAGGTAGATGTTTTTTGAATTACGTGAATTTTGTGTAAAAATATATGTGCTTATTGACAAAATTAAACACTTCTTTCATAGATACATTGTCTTTAAAGAATTCAAACACTTTTCAAGTACCACTTCAGGAATATTGCTATTTTCGAGAGTTTTCCAGGCCTTAAAATTCAAAAAGTCAAAATTTAAGTACTTCAAGCACTTTAAGCACCTTGTATGAACGTTTCAGAAGCGCCCCAGAAACACCTCTCCGCGCTGCTTTGCTAAAGATACACTATGTTTCCTTTGATTAACAATAATGGCTAGTGTGGCGGCTGCAATATACATAACCTACCAATATCGCTCGTCATGACTTATCACGAGAGGACAAAATTATGCTTTAGTCACATATCATTGATTAATGGAAACGCCATCGTTTCACTATAGTTTTTATCAGCATTTTATAAAATATAGCAAAAGTTTTGCACCTAATAAGGTCTATGAAAAAGCTTGTGCAGCCTTAAAAATTTACTAACTAGGATCTGCCTCGGTCTACCCAGATAGCGCATGTACGTTGTCTGTTAAAGATCACTTGATCTGGAAAGCATCTGCTATGTACAAACATCTGACAGACGTCTGTAAGATGTCAGTTTTACATACATTCTAAACCATAAACATCTTAAAGACATCTAATAGACGTCTATTTGACATCTGATAGGAGACGTCCTATAGACGTATTTCAGATGAGCAAACTCTCTAAAAAATACATCTTGCAGATGTAAAGGCAGACTTCAAATAGACACCCCCGGGATGTAGGTGTGCTATCAGGGTATTCAACTACCAGTGGTTTGAACCAAATCCCTGGACTGCTTTTTCTCAGCATTTATTATGTTCAGATGTATGTCACAGTACGGAAGAAAAGATTTGTCGCTACTTGTGTTACATCACAACTTTGAAGGGAGCAGCAGTACACACATGCGTCGTGGTCCTGACGTGAGCACACGCTGAAGACTGACACCATAATTTTGTTTTCTATGCACGCAAAAAGTATTCTTGTCACTTCATAACATTGCGGTTGCACCGCTGATGCCACACGAATGGTGTCCTTACTACCTTTCTGGGCCTTGGACGTCTCAATTGTGTTGCTGTCTATACAAGTTCAGAAAACTCTCGGATTTCATCAAAAATATCTTAATTTGTGTTCTAAAGATGAATGAAGGCCTTACAGTTTTGGAATGACATGAGGGTGAGTAATTAATGACAGAATTTTGATTTTTGGGTAACCTATCTCTGTTGCAAAAGGCAACCTGTTTTGAAAAAAAAAAAAAAAAATTCTTATAAACACTTCCACTTCAGTGTCAGTATATGCATATACCTGACTCATCACACTTACACACCACAGGACCTGCAGCTTTAGATAAAGCACATATATAAAAGCCTCCTTCCTGTATTCAGCTGGTCATTCTCGGAAATGCCAAAGGAAACAATGCCCTGCTATCTATCCAAAAAATGGCTTAACCTCTGTGACAGCCCTATTCACGGTGCTCACAGTGCAAGGACGTTTGCAAACTTTGGACTCTCAACAAAGCATCAAATTATGTCCCCATAGCAACCAATTCCACACTTCCAGCTTTCCTTTGGCAGGGGTTGCTATGGTTACCGGCAATAGACATAAGTCAGTCATTTAGGGGGTGTCTAGAAACCCCATTCAAACCCGCAGTCTGCAGTGTCTTTTTATTACAGACTGCATTGAGACAAAGGCTAATAGCGCGAGCAATCACGAGCGCAATTTGGCAATGTCGTTATCAGGATTGCCTCTCGCTCACATCTAGGGGCCAAAGAGAAAATCCTTCTACTGATATGTAGGTTTATTGCATCAAAAAGTATCATAAGCTATGTACAGTTGTCCCATTTTCCATCCAAAGTTGCGAATTCAACTTATGCGCTAAATTGAAACACTGCATAAAATATTTGCAAATAAGCACCATTTCCATCCAATGAGTCAAAGAGAATAAAATCATCACTTCCTGATTAACTAGCACTAAATATCACTAAGAAAAGTACAAGAAGCCACTGAATATAACAGTTTTCATAGATAATAAATTACTTGCGCCTCAGCCCGAAAGGACGAAACACAATAAATGCGGTCATTGCTTTCGTGGATATCACCCAGATAGCACACGTATATCTGCAAGATGTCTGTTAAAGATCTCTTGATCTGGAAAGCATCTGCTGTGTACAAACATCTGGCAGACATCTGTAAGATGCCAGTTTTACATACATTCTAAATCATAAACATCTCAAAGACATCTAATAGACGTCTATTTGACATTTGATAGTAAACGTCCGCTAGACGTATTGCAGATGAGCAAACTACGTAAAAAATATGTCTTGCAGATGTAAATGCAGATGTCAAATAGATGTCTCCCTGATAGCACACGCACATCTGGGAGACATCTATTTGACGTCTGCATTTACATCTGGAAGACGTATTTTTTAGAGTGTTTGCTCGTCTTCAATACGTCTATTGGACGTTTCCTATCAGATGTCAAATAGACGTCTATTAGATGTCTTTGAGGTTTAGAATGTATGTAAAACTGACATCTTACCTACGTCTGCCAGACGTTTGTACACAGCAGATGCTTTCCAGATCAAGAGATCTTTAACAGACATCTCGCAGATGTACATGTGCTATCAGCTGTTTGGAAACGCAGTCATGTAACCCAGTTCTGTGAGGCTAATTATACAGAAATACTTTGATGACAGACTTTGCTCAGGCATTTCAGAATGACCATAGCATTTCAGATGCTGTGCAATGAGATCGGTCCACTGGTTAGTCAGGTCACGCCGTCCCATAGTGCAAGTCGCATCACTTTTTTATGCGCAAGGATGAATTTATTCGGCAAATGCGTTTCCATTTCTATTATTCGCATGAATCCTTGAAGTCAAAGACCATCTCAAGTGAGCATAAAAAGTCTTTTTGCGAATTAAGGTATTTTTTTTTTTATTTGGCATTTCCATCGCTCGTTTCTGATGCGATACTTCAAAATGCGCATAAAAACAGGGTGATGGAAACATAGCTAATGACTTTTTTGAGCGTGATGAACACCGCATTTCTTTTTTTTCCAAAAAAACTTAACTCAGCTGGGAGCCAAATTGTCTGTTTAGGGGGATTTCGGTAAGATCAGCTTATAGGAAGTCTAGACCGGTGCTCAGCATGAGTCCACACACATCCCAAAAACATGAGGATGTCAAACCATATGTTCATTAAAAAAGCACTTGAGTAGCATCTAACTCAAATGTTATAGTATGCTAAAAATGCACACATTTAAGTGCCATTTTTGCTTGTGATGAAAGCAATCCCCAATCCTTTTAAATGTGCCTAGTGTCTAGAAAATGAAAAGCACAGCTCTGTTTCTAAGTGTCTTTGATGCAAAGCCTTTTATGTTCTTAAGTGCCACTGCGGCTGATGCGTCCAGGGTTACGATACCCCTGACCACACTCATGCGGAGCCATTTCAAAGCAAAAGGGAATAATATCAAGCTATCGGACAGGCTTTTCTATTCATAAAACAAGAACATTTGCATTTCGTAAACACACACACACACAAAAGTAATAAGCATCATTAGGTGTTTGGGAGACTTTTTATGTTTTTTTTAAATAAGTTGCAGGTCAATATAAATGAATGTATTCAATCCTATTAAAACAACAACAAATAACTATATAGTATGTCTTACATATGTAAATATCTGCTCTTTGACACTAGAACACCATCCAACAAGTGGACTAACAGTTACGTCATCACTGCATAAAGCAACAGGTTGGACTACTTACTTTCTGTCCACTGCAGAAGAAGAAACAAGACGCATGCAACTAATCTGAGCCACGCTGAACCCAAAACCGTAAGATCCATATCCATACTTGGATGTCATTGTGATAGTGGACAGGCTGGCATGATCACGGCGTGTTACTCAAGCATCCTCCGGTGTGTCTGTCTGTTTGTGGCTCTCTGAGTCTTAGCATGCTCTCATTCACATGCGCACCAATGAGGAGCAACTCTCTGTATACTCAATACAAAGAGGCCTCTGGGGATTGGTGAAGACTTGAACAGAGAGAGGGGCCATCAAGCATGCTGTCTGAATTATAATTAGCAGCGGATGATCACATTGGATATTAAATAAGGAACAGATGACAAAATGATGCTACGCAGTACTTTTCACCCTCTTGCAATCACGGGCTTGCATCCACTCCAGTCTAATCACTTCTCTCGAAAAGCTCTTAAAGTCAATTTAATGTAAAATAGACTATGCCATCTGCCAGGATTCATGGGTAAAAATGTGCACTGCCTTCCAGTTAGAGTTTAAGTACATATTTTCCCCTGGTGAGGGCTAAAATAAAAATTAATTAAAATAAAACTATTTATTCATTTTGGACTGAAATAAAATGCAATAACAACAATAATAATAATACAAATAATAATATTATTATGAAAAAAAAAAACACTTTGCAATTGTACATTTCCACAGTCATAATCTAAATAAATATAATAATATACAAACAAGCACATACATTTTCATAAGATGTGGATATTAGAAAACATCATTTCCTAAAATAGATAAAGGAAATACTTTTTTGATTGTTTCAAACAGCATAAGAAAAAAAAAAAGAAATGGGCAGTTACTATAATAATAATAATAATTCTCCACATAATTGTCCATTAATTCGTTTTTTCCTTATTTATTTAACATAAATATTTAAAAGAATTCTTTCCCTCAATTTTTTTTAAAAAAATTTTAAAAATTGTTTTGCCTCATTTGCCCTGCAACTGTTATTAATTTATTTATAATGGCAAAGGCTAAAATAAAAAAGTCATTAAACAAAACAAAAACAAACACAAACAAAACAGATTCTATTTGTGCATTTTGGACTGTTATGAAATAGGCAATTCCTATAAAAATGATGATAATAATAAATAATATTATTATGAAAAAACACCATGCAACTCTACACTTCCATAGTCATAGTATAAACAAATATAACAATAAACATACAACCATATAAAGTTTCATAAAATGTAAATATAAGAAATCATAATTACCTAAAATAAATAAATAATGGATCAATGAAATACATTTTTGGATTGGCACAAAAATGCTGTAATAATAATAATAATAATAATAATAATAAATTAAAAACCACCTTAAGTTATACATTGCAGAAGTACAAAAAAAGTAAAAAAATATATATATATATAATAGCATAACGTTACACAGTCAAGAATATGCACTGGCATAAGACATGAATATCAGCTAAAAAAAAAAAAAAAAAATCAAAACAAACAAAACAAAACACTAACGTTAGTAATATTCTGTTCTCGTGAAACGTCTTTCCTTTCGAGTGTCCTATTTCGCTGTGGACAAGCGTTTAAACGCACAAAATATGCAATCTGGCGTCTTCACACTTCAAACTACAAACAACATGCAAGGAACTGCAAGTCAAACCCTCAACAGCGGCGTCTGAACAACATTTCAACGTGCTTGAAACAGCTTCCTGCATTCTGGGCGTGTTTACAGATTTTTAAAGCAGTCCAAGGACTTTGATTGGTTCGAGTTTGCTAATCTTTCCAGTGATTGGACAATTCTGTCAGCTGCGACGAGCTGATTGGCCGCATGGTCTGTCCTCAAATTCAAATGTGCATTTATGCACTCTAGTTTTAAACGGTATTTCGTTGGATGTACTGAGTCGTGATGGATGTACTGAATCGTCGTTCATTTAGATGAGTTATAAACATGTCGTTTAAAGTCGCAAAAGCGGAGTGTTTGGACTTTAGTCCAACATTTGATTCTCATTGTAGTCGCGATAAACCCGGTAAAGAAAACAACACTTCAATTCCTGTGCTGAGTTTGCTTCAGTTCTCTAGGTCTCCTTTCGTGTCATTTGGGACGATCAAGTTGGGATCATCCAAATCTCTACCTTTACGAATCGAAAATCCCACCGAGGATGCAACAACGACAGTCATTGTGGATAAAGTTGCAGCATCCAAAGGCTTTTCGGTCGATCGGACGTCTTTTACAATACAAGTAAGACTAAACTAAGCTATGTGTGAAAAGCTAGTGAATTTTCCAGCTAAACAAAGCAAATAAAGTCTATACATGTAACTTAATTTAACAAAAAGTTTGGTGTATTACAGTTGTGTTAATGTAAAACGAATGTCGTACTGGGAATGAGACATGTTTATTGATGTATACCGTACACTGTGAATAGGGTTTATTCAGATCACAAAATTCACATGGACGAAGGATGTGCTATTTAACACTATGTAAAGAAATAACTCCTCAAGACCATGACAATTGTTGTTAATTCACCTATCTGTTTAAATACGTTTATTCTGTGTGAAACACAAATGAAATATTTGGAAGTGAAGCTGTCAAGCTCTTAAACTCATGAACGGTAACTCACCTTAAATATAAGTCATGTGAAACAATATGATTATTTTTGGTTTTAAATTTCGTTATTATGTACTAAAAGTCATTATTCACTGAAATCCCCTCGAGCATAGCTTTCAAATATATCTAAATATGAGCATATTCAAAATGAGTGCCTTGTTATTGATTACAAAATGCATGAGAAGCAACGACATTGGGCGTAGTAGTTGATGTCAAACCCGATGTGACACATCTTGACACTATATTTGAGTATACATGCAAAGGTAGAGCTTATCTTTGCTGACAAGATTAATAAGTTTGTGTGAAAATTTTGCCATAGAATATTGTGCATGAGTTGAATGGGCTTTTATGTTGCTTTTTGTCATTTTTGGAGCTTGACAGCTTAGACCGTACCAGCATAATTATATTAACATTCTGTTAAAAGTTGTTTACACCTTGCGTAATCTGCAAAATGTTTATTATTTTGCCAAAATAAGAGGGATCATACAAAATGCATGTTATTTTTTTTTTTTTATTTAGTACTGACTTTGATAAGATATTTCACATAAAAGATGTTTACATGTAGTCCACAAAAAAAGAGAAAAAAGTTGAATTTATAAAAATGACCCTGTTCAAAAGTTTACATGCACTTTATTCTGATACTGTCATACATTTGATATACTACGTTGTTACCTGAATGATCCATTTTTTTTTAAGTGATAGTTGTTACCTTGTTTGCCCTGAACAGTTAAACTGTCCGCTGTTCTTCAGAAAAAAAAAATTCAGGTCCTACAAATTCTTTGGTGTTTCAGCATTTTTGTGTATTTTAACCCTTAATGATTTTGGGGATCCATCTTTTCACACTGAGGATAACTGAGGGACTCATATGCAACTGTTACAGAAGGTTTAAACACCCACTAATGCTTCAGAAGGAAAAATGAGGCAGTTTAACTGTTCAGGACAAACAAGGGACTCATGAATGTATAAAAGAAAACAAAGCAAAGCAAAGCAAAACAAACAGAAAAAAAAACATTGTTTTGGATGATTCAGGTAACGACACAATATTAAGAGTCAAGTGCATGTAAACTTTTGAATGGGGTCATTTTTATAAATTCAGCTATTATTTTCTTTTGTGGATTATATGGAAACATCTTTTATGTGAAATAGCTTATTCAGGTCAGTACTAAATGGAAAAAATAACATGCATTTTGTATAATTCCTCTTATTTTGGTAAAATTAACATTTTGCAAACTTTTGACTTCAACTGTATCTCATTTTAAGCTCTACTGCAAAGAAAGGTGTAAGTTTGGAAAGGATTGAGGTAAAGTTAATTAAAAGCGCCTTCTCTATTTTTCAGCCTGAGGACAGCATTATTTTAACTGTCACTTGGACGCCAGTGGAAGAAGGTGGAGTTCGAGAGCTCCTTGGATTCACTGCAAATGGAATTGTCAAACATCAGGCGATTTTGCTTGGGAAAGCAGAAGCGACAAAGAAGAAAAAGGTAATCTCTCTCCATCTCCTTTAAAATTTACACAGAGAATGTGTTTTCACTATAATATTGAGTGCTTACAACTTCTTGTTTTGCAGAAAACCTTATGGGATTCTATTAAATCCAAGAAGGGTGTCCCAGCACCCTCAAAAGAAAAGAAAGTGTCTTCAATGCCAGTAAAGTCTGCAAATAAGACATTTCATGTCTCACGCCAGTCACAGTACAGAAGAGAGAGAACATCTAACCCACTGTCGCCGTTAAACCAGCAACCAAGGTCAGCCTATGGCTCCAATGCCATTAGGGCGAATGCACCATCCTCCACTCCTGAGATGTCAAAACCTGCTTTTGTAACAGAAAAGTTTGACGATGTGCATTTGCAAAAGAACTCACCAGTGGTCGTCTTACTACCAGCAGAGAAATTGCTGAATACACCTGGTAACAAGGATGTGCCTCTTTCACGTAAAGTAGAGTGCAGAGAAATCACAAGGGTTTTGAATAAAACACTCTCTCCTGCCAGCACCCCAGAGAGGTTTGGAAACCCACTGTGCTTTCAGAGTCCACTTCCAGTGATTGGACAATTTGCACAAGATCAAAGTCGAGAGCCAGAGAAACCATCTTTGTCTGTAAAAGATGCTCTGGATGTTATAGGGTCAGATCTGTCGCATGCAGTGAGTCCGCCTAATGCTTGCTCAAGCTTTGATTTTTCTGACTCTCTTGAGTCTGAAAAACCAGATCGAGAAACATCATTTAGAGAAAATGCAGTCATTTCGCCACCTGTTGAAGTTGCTCACCCAAGGTTGACTTACTGCGTGAAACCCAACAAAGTCATAGCCGTTGAATCAAATCATGATGCATTTAGGCTCAAGGCGTTACCTTTTAGCACCGCCACAGTGACCAAAATGAATAAAGTGGATGATGTCCATGTTCCTGATGGTACCAAGAAGTTCCCTGTGAATTCTACCACAGTGACTAAAGGCAAAGCAGAAGCCTCTGTTGAGAGTCCAGGCTTGCGTAAGAAGAAAACCTCCAGACGCAGACTCTTGGAGAAGACCTTGGAGCTCTCAGAACCTAGTAATGCAGAGTCCAACACAAGTTCTGCTGACAGCTTCTCCGCTTTACCCGTCATCAGCTCAGATTCAAGTCCAGATGTGGCACTAGAGCCCAAATTTACTTCAGTGCAGGTTACAAAAGAGAAGCCAACCTCAAAGTTATCCCCTCCTGAGCAGCTTTTGTCCTCTATATCTCCCATACGACCTCAAGCTTTCCCTTCCGTTAGTAGCAGTCCGTCAAGCGGTCTGGAATTGGCAGCTGGTAATGTCTCTGACAAAGACCAACCAGGTCTTTATCAGGACCAGTTCCCTGTGCAATGCAGGACATTTGTGCAGAGTAAAAAGAGAAAAAGTGACGAGTTTTTGAGAGGTCACTCTGAAGACAAGTCAAACGTCCAAGCGAAAAAGTCTCGTGCTCCAGCACAGGCGAAAGAGAAATCAAGCCAAGAAAGAACGTTCACTTCAAGGTCCACATCTGGACAGCAACGAAAAACTATGGGTAAGTCAAGAGTTCTCATTGTGGATGTCATACAGCAAATGTTTGGATATTTTACAAGTTAAGAACTTTTAAAATAAAACCCCTTTTTTTTTTTTTTTTCTTCCCCCGCAAAGCTCCACCAAGCTCAAGGAAGCTCACAAAACCTCCACCAAAGAAATCCTCTCCAAAAACAACTCAAAAAGGTAAGAATACATTGCCTTTCTTATTTGTAGAATGGCTTGAAATAACCCTTGAATAACATGTACTACAAGTTTAGTGTGACCAAGGATACCGTTTTACATTTTCATGTATTTCACCGATGTAGATGGTCGGTCTGTGAAGTCACTGAGCAGCTCGAGTCGAAAGCCTGCAAGGATAGTGGCTGTAGCACAGGCCAGACTGACCTTTATAAAGCCGACACAGACTGGTATGGTTTTACAGCTACTTTCTCATAATTTTTTCGTTGTGTTTTGAATGGCGTAATTACTTATGTTGTATAATCCTGACAGCCATACCAAGACATCCACTGCCATTTGCTGCGAAGAACATGTTTTATGATGAGCGATGGATTGAGAAGCAGGAGCGGGGCTTCACTTGGTGGATGAATTATGTTCTCACTCCTGACGACTTCAAAGTTGCTACTGAAGTTACCAAAGGTGGGTGTTTTTTGATTTTGAATCTTTTGCGTTTTAAGTAAATGCAGCAGCATTCTTGTAACATCCTTCCTCCTATCTTCTATCGTGTCTTTTTAGTGAATGCCTTATCGTTAACTATGGGGAATGACAAATTCAACATACCCAAAGCACCAACGAAAGAAGAGATGTCGTTTAGAACCTACACGGCCCGTCAACGGCTAAACCGCCTTCGGCGAGCAGCTTGCAAGCTTTTTACATCAGAAAGCATGGTAAAGGCTATCCAGAGACTGGAGCTAGAAGTAGAAGCCAAGAGGCTCCTTGTGCGAAAGGACAGACATCTCTGGAAGGATATAGGTATGAAAAAAACAAGATACAGTTGAAGTCGAAAGTTTACATACACCTTGCAGAATCTGCTAAATGTTAATTGTTTCACCAAAATAAGAGGGATCATACAAATTTTTTTTTTTTTTTTTTAGTACTGACCTAAATAAGATATTTCACATAAAAGACCTTTACATGTAGTCCACAAGAGAAAATAATAGTTAAATTTATAAAAATGACCCCGTTTTTTTTTGTTTAGTGATAGTTGTTTATGAGTCGCTAGTTTGTCTTGAACAGTTAAACTGCCCACTATTCTTCAGAAAAATCCTTCAGGTCCCACAAATGATTTGGTTTTTCAGCATTTCTGTGTATTTTGAACCCTTTCCAGCAATGACTGTATGATTTTGAGATCCATCTTTTCACACCAAGGACAACTGAGGGACTCCTATGCCACTATTACAGAAGGTTCAAATGCTCATTGATACTTCAGAAGGAAACACAATGCAATTTGTCGAGTTTAAAGATCGGGGGAAGATTTAACATACTGTCTTCTGAGAAACATTTAAGTATCTTCTGTAGCTTCTGAAGGGCAGTACTAAATGGAAAAAAATAAAAAAATAAAGTACATGTCTTCATGCTGTTCAAAAGTTTTCACCCCCGGCATCATTATTGCGTTGTTTTTCTTTCTGCAGCATCAGTAAGAGTAATAGTTGAGTATGAGTCCCTCAGTTGTCCTCGGTGTGAAAAGATGGATTTTAAAATAATACAGTCAGTGTTTGAAAGGGTTCAAATACTCAGAAATGCTGAAAAATTAAAGAACTTGAACCAAGCGTATGTAAACTTTTGAACAGGATCATTTTTATAGATTCAACTATTTTCTCTTGTGCAGTATATGTTAATGTTTTTAATGTGAAATAACTTATTCAGGTCAGTACTAAATAAAAAATAACATGCTTTTCGTATGATCCCTCTTATTTTGCTAAAATTAATATTTTGCAGATTCTACAAGGTGTATGACTTTTGAATTTAACTATTTTGTCATTGTGAATTATGCTTTTGGGAAGTCTTTTTGCACATCTAATTGATCGTTGTAAAGTTTTGAAAAGTTTATGCTCAAAGTTTTTATTTCATCAGATGTACAGTAAAACAGTAATTGAAATAATTACAATTTAATTGTACTTTAATATGTATTAAAATGTAACTTATTCCTGTGATTCCGGTAGTTTTCAGAGTCACATGATCCTTCAGGAATCATTCTAAATGCGTATTTAATGCTAAAGAAATACATTTTATTATTTTAAAATGTTGAAAACAGTTGTGCTGCTAATATTTTTGTGGAAACCATAAGAGGTTTTTTTTTTTTTAAGGATTTATTGATGAATAGAAAGAAATTGAAATCTGTTGTAACATGTCATTACTGTCAGTGTTTATCAATTTAATCTGTCCTTGCTAAATGGTATTATTAATTCAACATTTGTACTAATAAAAACACTCTTACTCTGCTACATATTCTAAATATTTGTTTTAATGGACTAATTTTTATTTTTTGTTTTTCAGCAAGTCTCTTAAAGTGAATCTTTTTCTCATTTTTCCCCTTTTATGTTCATTTCTCAGGTGAGCGTCAGAAAGTTCTTAACTGGCTGATATCGTACAATCCACTTTGGTTGCGAATCGGACTTGAGGTATTTATTTTTCTTTGTGAATAGGGGGTTCATTTGTTTGCTGAAAAATTAAATTTTTATTAATTCATTGGCTACATTATGATTTCATGTGTGACATCTCTTACCCATTCCTTTTTCCAGACAATCTATGGAGAGCTAATATCACTCGAAAGCAACAATGATGTTATGGGACTGGCTATGTTTATTCTTGGACGTCTGTTGTGGAACCCAGACATAGCCGCTGAGTTCAGACATGCAAAAGTGCCCCATTTGTACAGAGATGGTAATTTATTTTTATTTATTTTTTTGTGCAACTATTTTACTTTTTTGTAGTCTTTATTATTTTTATGGTATTATTACTTTTGGAAACAGTGTTATAACAGACTTTTTTTTCCACTTTCATTCATCAGGCCACGAGGAGGCGCTCTCTCGCTTCACTCTGAAGAAACTAATCCTGTTGGTCTGCTTTCTGGATAAAGCCAAAGAGTCCAGACTGATCGAACATGATCCTTGTTTGTTCTGCATGGATGCTGAATTTAAGGTGTGTGGGTTTATATATAAATATATGTACATTATACAGAAACAATGTAGCATAAAGGGGGGTAAAAACACAATAAGGAATTTTAAAATAGTGCACTTTTTATTTCTTTTCCTACAGTCAAGCAAAGATCTGCTACTGGCGTTCTCTCGAGACTTCCTCAGCGGTGAAGGCATTTTGTCGCGGCACCTCAGCCACTTGGGCCTTGCAGTGTCCCATGTTCAGACTCCTCTGGATGAGTTCAACTTTGCCGTGAAGAATCTTGCTGTTGACTTGAGATGTGGCATTCGTTTGGTGTATGTTTGATTTGGAAACTTTCAGTTTTGCATGTTTGTGTCGTCATAAAACTAATTTCTGTTGTTACCCAAGACAATAGTTAGATTTGACATTTAGAAAGCCTCTGAATTCCTTCACTAAATGTTTCTTTATTGATCTTCAGCCGGGTCATGGAGCTCTTCACTCTGGACTGGACTTTGTCTAGAAAGCTGCGGATACCCGCTATTAGCCGCCTGCAGAAAGTGCACAATGTTGATGTTGCGCTACAGGTTCTTAAAAATAAAGGTGTTGACCTTAAAGATGAGCATGGTGAGTATCATGACGGTAAACAACTAGCATGCCTTTATAATCTGGAAAAAAATATCTCACTCTGAATTTGCCTTCATTATCTTGAAGGAGCAAACATTGACTCTAGGGACATTGTGGATGGACACAGAGAAAAGACCCTTAACCTCCTGTGGAAGATCATATTTGCCTTCCAGGTTTGCATTTTCCAGTACCCCTTTTTTTTTGGATAAAGCGTTTGTATGACTGATGCTAATTTGTGTTGTCTTATATTGTATGTGTGACTGTTTAAAATATTGACCTTACATTCAAATGTACTTTTATCTTCATAGGTGGAAGTGCTGCTTGATGAAAGTCAGCTCAAAGAGGAAATAAGTTTCCTCAGGAAAACATGGCGGACAAAACAGAAGCTGGCCTCATTAATGGCTAACAGTGGGGTTGCAGCGACAAGGATGAAGGCGAGACAAGCATTCGAACATCCCAACCAAAAAGTGACACTGCTTATGGACTGGGTCAATGCTGTTTGTGAGTTCTACAGCTTAAAGGTGAGTCACATAAAATAAACAGTTTGCTTGTTTATTCTCTTAATACAGGTGTGTTGATACAAATATATGAATTAAAGGAATGGTTCACCCAAAACAGACATTTACCCCATGATTTACTCACCCTCAAGCTATCCTAGGTGTATATGACTTTCTTCTTTCAGATAAGTACAATTGGAGTTGCATTAAAAAAATGTCCTGACTCTTCCAAGCTTTATAATGGCAGTGAATGGCTGTTGAGATTTTGAAGTCCGATTTTTTTTTTTTTTTTTTTTTTTTTTTTTTTTTTTTTTTTTTTTTAAATAAAAATAAATAAATAAATAAATAAAATAAAATAAAATAAAAGTACNCCGTTTTTTTTTTTTTTTTTTTTTTTTTTTTTTTTTTTTTTTTTTTTTTAAATAAAAATAAATAAATAAATAAATAAAATAAAATAAAATAAAAGTACTTCACACAGCCCTGGGGGGTTAATAAAGGCCTCCCGAAGTGAATCAATGCGTTTGTATCAGAAAAATTGAAATCACTGGAACGCCACTCTCTCGTGAAAGCGCGTGTGACAGGTAGCAGAGACTAAAGATTATGGTTTATGAAGTTTTAAATATGGATATTTTTCTTACACAAATACATGTGGAGCACTTTTTATGATGGATGGATGCACTGTATTGGACCTCAAAATCTCAACACCCATTCACTGCCATTATAAAGCTTGGAGGAGCCAGGACATTTTTAATATTACTCCAATTGTATTTTTCTGAAAGAAGAAAGTCCTGTACACCTAAAATGGCTAAACTCATGGGGTATTCTTAATTTTTTGGTAAATTATCCATTTTAAAAAAAGTGTTTTATAAGGTATTCTGCATGGGATTATTCTTTGAACAATATCTCCATTATTTTTCCAGGCTGAAAACTTCACAGTGTCATTCTCTGATGGTCGTATCCTGTGCTGCCTCATTCATCATTACCATCCTGGTCATCTCCCTGCTGAGGGGATTCAACAGAGAACAACACAGACCATTGAATGTGGCCATCGTGGCAGAGTGGAGCTCAATAACTCCTCGAGTGACTCGGACTGCTCTTTTGAAAACTTGCCTACAATACAAACTGGTACTTTGAGTAAATGACAGCTCTTCCTATTATATTCATTATTCCTATTATAATGTGGTCATTTGTACATTTTAACACTGTAAATGTCTCATAAAGGTTTTCTTTTTTGCGTTGGGTTCAGAATCTCCATCAGTGGACTTCAGAGAGCTACTTGAGAATGAGAGGAGTAACTTTCAGTTGGTGAACACTGCCGTGTCTTATCTTGGAGGGGTGCCTGCTATGATAAATCCAGAGGATATGTCCAACACTATTCCAAATGAAAAGGTAAAAATGATTACAATCTCCTTCTACATTTCGGGTAAGCAGCAAAACACTTGTTGAGAACTTTTAGGTTGTGTAAAATTACTTTTCATATTAATTTACAGTATTTTATGCAGACTGATAAATTGTAACTTACAAATTTTTTTAAACCCAGGTTGTCACATGCTACCTCTCCTTCCTCTGCGCCCGTCTTTTGGATCTCCGCAATGAAACGAGAGCAGCCCGGGTCATCCAGGGTGCATGGAGGAGATACAAGCTACAGAAGGACATTGAGCTTCTTCAGGTATGGGTTCACTTTTTCTATTTTATGCTGTTTGGAACCTTGCTGTGCTTAGTTTTTTGTATTCTTATATTGAATGTGCTCTGCATGAACAGCAAAAGAACCTGGCTGCCACTAAAATCCAAGCCCTTGTGCGGAAGTTCATCTTGAGAAGAAGAATGATCCGACAGAATAAGGCAGCCATCATGATCCAGACATTCTGGAGAGGATACGTTGCACGGGAAAAGTTGAGAGTGCTGAAAAAAGAGAAAGAGCTTGCTCTTCAAAACGCAGCTGCAACTGTAATTCAGGTATGTTCAGAATTAATTTTTTAAAAAATATATAAAAATATATATATTTTTTTATATTTAAGCAGTTAATAGAACAGTTATGGACACAACTCTAGACAGCTTGTATTAATTAGAATTTTCTTGTCCTCCCATAGAGAACATACAAAGCTTGGAGGACTCAAAGTCTCCTAAAGAAAAACCATGCCGCCTCTGTAATCCAAGATGCTTTCCGGAAGTGGCACGCAAAAAAATTGCTAAAAAGGAATGCTGCGGCCTTGCGAATTCAAGCATGGTACAGGATGCAGCGTTGTAAAACCCAATATCTGGATATGAAAAGGAAAGCCGTTTGTGTTCAAGCATGGTTCAGAGGTCACCTTCAAAGATGCAAGTTCCAGACTTTAAAGAAAAGGCACGACGCCTCAGTTGTCATTCAGAGTGCATTCAGATCTTACCTCGTCAGACAACGCATATCTAAAATGAACCAAAATGCAGTCTTGATCCAGAGGTGGTTTCGAGCTGGCATGCTAAGGAAAGCAGAACAGAAGAGATATTTTAAGATCAAATCGGCAGTTCTCACTCTGCAAGCAGCTTTCCGTGGCTGGAAGGTCCGACGATCTATGGCTCGGCGCCACCAAGCTGCACTTCGGATTCAAACTGCTTTCAGGCGGTTTATGGCTCAAAGGCACTACTTGTGTTTAAAAAGATCAGCCATTGTTCTGCAACAGAGGTACAGGGCTAAAGTACTTGGAGACAAGTTACGACAAGACTATATGGCTCTTAAACTTGCTTCAGTGACAATTCAAGCAATTTGGCGAGGACGAGCTGAGAGGAGGAAGATCAGTCAACTCCACAGATTTGCTGAAGTCATTCAGTCAAACTACCGTAGATATGCGGCACAGACACGATTTTTGGAAATGAAGCGGGCTGCCGTAGTCATTCAGAGACAATACAGAGCTTTCAGAGATGGACGGAAAGTGTACGCAGAATACACTGAAATTAAAAGAGCGGCCATTGTGCTACAGAGTGCTTATCGTGGCAAGAGAGCAAGACAAGAACTGCAGAAGAAAAACGAAGCGGCAGCTTTGATTCAGTCTGTGATAAGAGCACATAGTTGCCGTAAGAGGTTTTTAGCTCTAAAACACGCTGCTATTGTCATTCAGCAACGCCATCGGGCTTTCGAACTTGGACGGATGGAAAGAAGCCATTACGTCCAGTTGAAGCAGGCAGCTATATATCTTCAAGCCATATATCGTGGTTCCAAAGTGAGGGAAAATCTTAAACGAGAGCATCAAGCCGCTACTATCATTCAAGCTCAATTCCGAATGCATAAGATACGCACTGCCTTCCTTGCTGCCAAATGCGCAGCTGTCATCATACAGCAGCGATACAGAGCCTACAGAGTTGGCAAATGCATGCAAGCTTCCTACGTTCAAATGAAAAATGCTGCCGTAGTTATTCAGTCAGCATTCAGGGGAATGAAAGTTCGCAACGACTTAAGAAAATCTCACTGTGCTGCAACAGTGATTCAGGCACATTTCCGTGGACATTCCCAACTCAAGAAGTACCAAAGACAACAGTGGGCCGCATCAGTTTTACAGCAGCGATTCAGGGCAGTGATGACTAAAAATGTTGTCATGAAGCAATATGCAGCCATAAAAACAGCCGCCATATGCATCCAGTCGGCTTTCCGTGGAATGTCCGTAAGAAAGCAAATTGCAGAAAGGCACAAATCTGCAAAAATTATCCAGAAGACATACAGAGCGTACAAGGAACGCCGTGATTACCTTGCTCTCAGAAATGCTACTATTTGTATTCAGCAACAGTATAGGGCAATTGTATGCGCAAGGCAACAACGTAAAACATATTGCTCTTTGAGAGCAGCCGCCATCACTTTGCAGTCTGTGTACCGAGGGATGAGAGTAAGGAAAGAAATCGCTAGAAAGCATAAAGCAGCCACTGTGATTCAGTCAATGTACAAAATGTACAGGACTAGAGTGCGATTCCAAGCTATGAAACTGGCTGCGCTGGTCATACAGAGGCAATATAAGTGCCACCTACTGAGAAAAGAGGCGAGAGAGAACTTTTTGAAACTACGGCGTAGTGTGACAGCAATTCAGGCAATTTACCGAGGAAACTGTACACGCCGTGACATTGCTAGAATGAATTCCGCGGCCGCAGTCATTCAACGGAAGTATCTTGCTTATAAACAAAGGAAGCTCTTTTTGTCCATTAGAGCTGCTGTTGTATTCTGTCAACGACGCTATCGATCCCTTTTGGTAGCAAGACGCGATCGGAGAGATTACTTTGCTAAACGCCAAGCTGTTGTTGCAATCCAGGCAACTTTCAGAGGAATGCAAGTCCGGCGACAGATCCGAAGACAGCATGAAGCTGCAACAATCATTCAGTCCCATGTGAGAAAGCACATCCTCAAGTTGCGCTTCCAGCGCCTTCAGTGGGCAGTCTGTACTGTTCAGCAACGTTTCAGAGCTAACAAAATGATGAGGCGAGAGATGGCAGCACTACAGGAACGGAGGAGTGCTGCCTTGATTCTGCAAGCAGCCTATCGTGGCATGAAGTCCAGACAGACTTTGAAGCGAATGCATCAGGCTGCCACCACCGTTCAGGCCACTTTCAGAGCGTATACTGCTCGTAAACGGTATTTAGCCATGAAATGCGCTGCCATTGTCATTCAGCAAAGGTACCGTGCCACAAATGCAGCGAAACAGCAGAGAAAGCATTTTCTTGAAATGTGCCAAGGTGCACTTGCTCTGCAAGCGTGTTATAGAGGTCTCAAAGTTAGAAGGAAGCTTCTACAACAGCGTCAAGCAGCTGTCTTGATTCAGTGTTATTTTAGGAGGCACAAGGAGATGGTTAAGTACCAAGCCATGAGGTTGTCCGTTATCATTATCCAGAGCCATTACAGGTCATACATCCAGGCTAGAGAAGATCGGGAGAACTATCTACGTTTAAGAAAGTCCGCCATTGTCATTCAAGCAGCATTTCGAGGACACTCCCTAAGACGACAATTGGCAGAAAAGCAAGAAGCGTCCATTATCATACAGGCTGCTTTTCGGATGTACCAACAAAGGTCTGCATTTAAGCGACAGCGCTGGGCAGCCAGGGTTCTCCAACAGAGATTTAGAGCTCTGAAACTTCGAGACGAGCAGATGCTGCAATACCAGCAGGTGAGAAATGCCGTTGTATGCCTGCAGAAGTCTTTCAGAGGTATGAAAGGAAGAGAACTGGCAAGACGGACCAAGGCAGCGAGAACCATCCAGTCCTACCTTAGGATGACAATCCAACGACAGCATTTCTTGAAAGAAAAGTCTGCAGCAATTGCAATTCAGTCTGCATACAGAGGTCATTGTGCCAGAGTTCAGCATGCCAGGATGCAAGCAAGTGCAACTCTCATTCAAAAGTGGTACAGATCACGTAAACTGGTCCAGAGAGATCAGAACAGTTTTGTTGCTCTTAAGCAAGCTACGCTTACCTTGCAATCTGCCTTGCGTGGAATGCTAGCAAGGAGGCTTGCAAAAAGAAGGCGGGCTGCAATCAAGATTCAGTCTGTTATGCGCATGCACGTACAACGCAAGCACTACGTGACTCTACGCTCAAGTGTCCTGAAGTTGCAAGCTCAATACAGAATGTTTGTGGCCCAGAGAAGATACCGCAGGTTGCAGGCAGCAACTGTTACTCTCCAAAAGCATTACAGAGCTCATAGGGCAACAGTGGAGCAGAGGAGCAGTTATCTGAAGACACTCCAGAACATAAAGATACTTCAGGCCAGAGTGCGTGGACACATTGAGTATAGAAGATTTCAGAGATTGCGTGCAAGTGCTGTCACAATTCAGGTATGCAGTTCACTATACTTGTATTCTGTGTTGTCACTTGTATTGTCCTAAGTTATTTTGGAAACTCAGGAGGCTTCTCTGGGAAGACTAAACCGTTGTGTGTTTTTTTTTTTTTTTTTTTTTTTTTTTTTTAAACCCTCAAACAGGCACATTATCGAGGAGTGATTGAGCGACGCAAGTTTCTGCAACTTAAGGAATCTGCTTTGGTTATACAGAAGCATTACAGAGCTTTCCGTCTCTGCCAGAGAGAGCGTGCACAGTTTCTTAAACTGCAAAAGTCAGCTGTTGTGATACAAGTAAGCATGTGACAACTAAACCTCTAGCACCTGTTACTGCAAAAATCCTGCATGTTTGTTTATTTAAAGGGAAATCGGATATTAAGACTTGTATGGCTTAATACAATGTAAATGATGTCTCTTACTGAAATGTATAGTAGAAACCCCATAAAAGATTAACATCATTTAAAAACATTGTTTTGAACATATTTTGGACTCTTGGTGGGGGTAGAAGGCATTTTTTTTCGATGATGTGAAATGGTGAGCTACTGACGCTACCTTCTGCAATTATTAGGCTTAAACCAAATGCCGTGCCATTGAATTTTATTTTATTTTATTTATTTATTTTTTTTTCATCACAAAGAAGTCTAAATGCCCCTGGGTATTGAGTAAAATCCACACTGAGATACTCCTTGAGTAGTTGTGGCGTCATGACAAGCGGTGGCATGTTTACATCCTGCCAAGATGGCATCTAGCGTTTCTTGTCTCTGCCGTTTGTGAGCTCTTTTAGTAACTGTGGTCTACTAAAAGCCTCATGGCTAAAGTGGAGAGAACAAAGACGTAGGTCTTAAGGAAGTTTTATTTGTCCACAGGCATCTTTCCACTCTTCACTCCTCTTCTTATCGCTATGAAAGCATTGAAGACTTGCCTCCCTTTTCTTGTTGCTCTTCGACTGAAAATTACAACCAAAAGCCGCACAATGTGGCTTTCTATAAGTATTTTATTTTCTGAGTTGTGTTGTGGTAAAAATAGTAACGGGTAGTTCCAGTAGCTCACAGTGCAACCATTTCCTGTAATCTAAATAATGGCACCCCTATAATCCAAAATATGTATAAAACAATTTGGATTTTTCTTTTAAATAAACACTTTCGTGTTTCTGCTGCTGCTGATAATCCTATTTGAGGTTTTTGGATTTAAATGTGTATATTTGATTTTCATGGTTGGTTTGTCTCTGGTTTACCCAGACAGCATTCCGGGCTTATCAAACAAGACAACATGCTGTGCGAGCACAGGCTGCCCGAAAAATTCAGGCCTGGTTCCGAGGACGCATGGCCAGGCGAAACTACATTTTAAAACAAGCTGCTGTTGCAACCATTAGTCGGTGGTTTCAAGCAAGACGCCAACGTTCAAGGTAGCAAATAAAGCATAGTGTATTATTCTCTTCTGCTTTTAAATTGTCACAAGGAATTAAAACACCATTTGTCCTCCACTCCAAGATTTCTAGCAGTCCAGCACAGTGCCCGAGTCATTCAGCAAAAATGGAGGGAAACTCTGATTGCCAGAAAACAGCACGCTGACTTCCTGAGGTTTAGAAAGTCTGTTATATGCATCCAGGCGTTATGGAGAGGTCAAAGAGTGAGAGATTCCATTCAAAAGGTACTTGCTGTTTTTATGGTAATAAACATGATCATATATTTCTGTCCTTAAAGGTGCACTCAATAATCGTTATCTGTTGTGTCACAGTAGCAGTTGTTTGACTTGTACTGATACCTAGTTGTGTGGAAGCAGCTTTACACCCCTGATAGCACACATACATCTCGGAGACGTCTATTTGACATCTGCATTTACATCTGCAAGACGTAGTTTGCTCATCTGCAATACGTCTATTGGACGTTTACTATCAGATGTCAAATAGATGTCTATTAGATGTCTTTAAGATGTTTATGATTTAGAATGTAAAACTGACATCTTACAGACATCTGCCAGATGTTTGTACACAGCAGATGCTTTCCAGATCAAGAGATCTTTAACAGACTTCCTGCAGATGTATGAGTGCTATCTGGGACAAAAAGCATTACCATAATCATTAAGCATATTCCATGAGTGAAAGTATTCAATAATAGGAGATGACTGAGATATAGTTGGTGCTAATTGACTGGTTAATAGATCATGAGGTCAGGTGACCCACTTTTTAGTAAGGGAAAAAAGATTGAGTGCACCTTTAAATGTTGGTGAACTTTGCTTTGCTTTGAAATGTTTTGCCACCATTTTGTATAAATTCCAGTAAGCAAAATGGACTTTGTGCAAGGATGACATCACTCAGTAAATACACACTGTCTCAGTAAAGTTTGTGATTTGCAGATCAAAAAAAGGTTCAGGGGATCGGTTATCAAATCTGTTCATTTATTTAGGGATTGTTGACATTATCCTGTGTAATTTTGCTTGTGTTACCAAATATTTATTTTGGTCTGTTAGGCCTTGACTGACTGACCTGTTAGTGTGTTGTGCTACATGCAAAACTTTTGCTTTGACTTCCAAAAAACCATTGAAGCTATAGAAACAATCTTATTATTCACAAATGTATTTTGACGTAAATTCTGTTTAGCGACTTTTTCAACCTTCAGTCTGTTCTTTTTCACAGCAAACAACAGCTGCTGTGAAGATACAGTCAGCTTTCAGAGGCTTTAGCCAAAGATGTCGATATCACAAAGAGAGAGATGCTGCCATAATTCTACAGCGCCATTTCCGAGTCTTACGGCTGGCCAGAATTAAAGAAGAAAATCTACGAAGACAACACAATGCCGCTGTCTGTCTTCAGGCTTTGTGGCGTGGTTGGCTTGCGAGACAACAGGCAAGTTGTCTTTATATGTATAAGCAATGTTATTACTGAAGCTGTGCATAAGTATTTGACTATTTAAGTTATAGTAGGTTACTCAATGCCTATCCATGACGTGTTCCCTTTATAGGTAAAAGAAATGGCTTGTGCAGCAAGACGCCTTCGTTTCACAGCTGCTGTTTACCATCATCTCTGTGCCATAAGGATTCAGAGAGCTGTGCGAGTGCACTGGGCTCTGAAATCCGCCAAGCGGAAGATCTCTTCAGTCCTATACATCCAGGTACATAAATCATCAAAAGAAAATAATTTCTTAATTACATAGAAAAAATTGCATGGTTTTGTTTTAAAAGTTTGTTTTCAACACAGCGATTGTTCTCTCTTCTCTAGTCATGTAGCACCAATTTCACAAAAAAAATCTTGTTAGTACATTACAAGTCAGCTTTTAAGCCCTTTAATAAAAAGATGTATAATTTTAGCATACATGTCTCTTTCATTGCCCCACTTTTCTAGCAATGTTTTAGGGCAAAGCTACAGAGAAAGAGATATCTCAAAGACAGAGAAGACATCATCAAGACCCAGAGGGCAGTGAGAACTTGGTTACAGCGTCGCAACGAAGCTGCCGCTACTATCCAGCATGCAGTTAGAAAGCTCCTTCTGAGACGCCGCAAGGAGAGGCTACAACGTGGAATAATAAAGGCACAGGTATGTCTTAAATTAACTTTTCTTAAAAAAAGAACTGATGTCTTATTTAATTAGGGGTGTACAATATTGCCAAAAAAATGTCTCATTTAGAATTTTTTATCGATAGAGATAATTAGATGATATTTTGCTGAGTGTGTTATTGTGCTGGTAGGTTCACATCTGCTGTGGGAAGCTTTTGGTATTCTTCCTCTTCTGTGCAGTGATTAGTTTGCAGCAGTAACTGAAATGAACTTTTCCAATAAATGTAAATTGATTTTTTTTTTTTTTTTTTTTTTACCCCCCCCCCCCCCCCCCCTTTTTTTTTTAACCTTTTATACATCCTTTTTTTTAACCTAATTAAATGTATGCATTGTCATTTGTGATATTCTTAAATTGAACACATTTAAACAAGTACGACACTATAGGGCTGTTACCAATGAAATGAAGTCCGTATCAACAAAATTTGTTTGCAATGCAGACATGGCACAGAATCTGCATCTGAAGTGGTATTTAGATGTATATACACAGACTGTTTAATGCAGAACATGAACAAATGTTACAAATGCATAATGTTTGGATGGTTTAAAAACATTCAAAAGTGATATTTGAAATGTTTTTGGGGGGGGGAGGTAAAAAATACTTTAAATATAAACTTAATCACAATTATTTGGTGGCGAATCACTACATGAGTGAGTCATTGAGTCATTTATTCAACCAATTCGTTCAAACGTCTGATTCAGTAACAAAACACCATTGTGTGTTGCTCAGAGATGCAAAAAACAGTTCTGCTGACACTTTGTGTAACTTTTTATAAGATAAATATAATATAATAAGCTTGTGCAGTAGACTAAGCTACATCTTATAGTGTATTCATGCACTATCTGGATGTTTTTGCGATATACTCAATGTCAAATCGCAAATAATTTAAACAGCAATTATGATATTATCGTAGACGATATATTGCCAGCGTTGCCAGATTTTTACAAATTTAGCCCAAGCACATTTTTGAAAGGGGGTTCCCCGGTTAAAAAAAAAAAAAAGCATTTTGGTGGGGTTTGCCTGGTAAAATTGCCATTTCAAGGGCTAAAAATTACATTATTGGGCAACACAGACTTGGCAACACTACATCGCACACCTCTCTATTTAATACATATACATTTTATATTACATAAATATTTTCTATCAGTGTGCATAACATGCTTAATACTTAAGCTGATGATGCATGGGGCAACTTTTTGAGCAATACTGCCAGGCAATGTTGCTGTCAACAGGCAACCAGGTGAGGCACAGGGCCCACGACTGATCTAAAGTTTCCAAATGTATCAATTCTCAGTGGGAAAGTGCATAAGCAACAGTTACCCTGTCTATCATCAGCCTTAGTAATACACTTAATATTTAATAATTACTCACCATTTGCTGTTATATGACTTTGTTTCTTTAAACTACAAAGATGGTATGTTAATGTAAGTGTTGGGAGTGTGTTCAATTTTGAGTAAACGGCTCTATTAATTTGAATTTTTATAATGGGATTGTTTTAAGGCACTCTGGAGGGGTCATTGTTCAAGAAAACGTCACGACACCAGCAAAGTCATTTCCATGAGGTGCCGTCTCAGGGAAGTAAACAGAAGGGTGAAGGAAGAGGACAAGCTGTGTAACAAGACCACAACAGCGCTAAGCTACCTGCTTGGACTTCAAAATTATGCTTACATTCTTGCAGCCTTGAAGCATTTGGGTAGGACCTTGTTTTTAAAGTTAGGAGGTTGGCTGTTTCATAAAATGGTAGCTAATGCTATCTTTTTGTCTTGGTTTTAAAGAAACTGCCACCAGACTTTCACCAGAGTGCTGTGAACGTCTTGTTGAAAGTGGAGCAACACATACCATCTTCACTCTAATAAGGAGCTGCAACAGAAGTGTGCCTTCAATGGAGATCATCACATTGTCCATCCAAGTTCTTCTCAACTTATCAAAAGTATGTTGCCTCATAATTAAGGAGTTAGGGTTGTTAGTTACAAATCAAATCACTTAATATGCTGATTAATTAATTAATGCACATCACAATGCTGATTTTTGCTTTCTTCAATGTTATTTTTCAGTACAACAGAACCATCGATGCTGTTTATGATGTGGACAACTCGGTAGAAACCCTTCTGGATCTTCTGCAGATCTACAGGGAGAAGGCTGGCGATAAGGTTGCAGACAAAGGAGGCAGCATCTTTACCAAGGCTTGTTTTCTCTTGGTCCTCTTAGTCCAGGATGAAAGGAGAGCAATGGTGGGTGTTTCTTTCAAGCAATTGGGTTCAGTAAAAGTGCTATCAATACTTGTATTGAACATGTAGCATTCCTTTAGCAGTTTTAATGACATGAAAATAATGTCTAGAAAGCAACTTCAATGTTTGAATGTCCTGCTCAAACAGGAGGTACGAAAGCTTTCAAAGACTTCGGATCGCATTCGCAGCATCTACCGACTCACGCTTCGAAAGTACAAGATGGATGCTGAGAGAAACAAAGTCAAACAGAAAATGAACACCTCGCTCAATGGAAGTTTCCTCCTCCAAGCCACCCCTCGAAAATCAAAACCTGTAGCCAGGTATGCAATTATCTACTATCTATAAAACATTTTGTCATAGATTTAGTGAAAAAACTGATCCCACCAACCTTCTAATTTCCTTCAGGTTTGCTCCAGACTGGGTTCTTCGGCGTGACAAACTGAAGGACATCGTGGATCCTCTTCGTGCCATTCAGATGCTGGCTAACGCTCTGGCTATTGTGCCTTGAAAATATTGCAGCCAAAAAAAAAATTATAAACCTGTGTGCCGCCTAAGTGTTTAGTTGTTGCTCAGAATTGTGCATCCTTGTAAATATTTTGTATTGTGTATATATTTTAATGACTGTTTTATCCAAATGTTGTGGATGACTGTTTTATTGGCACATCTTTGGGTCTGTGCTGTAAGATGACAGAAGTTAGCTTTGAGATTCTGTAAATACAAATACAGCTTGGAATTGTTTTCTTTTAAAGCGCTCTAACTGAATATTAAAAAGAACCACAGCTTTCACATATGTTCAGTTGCCTTTCTTGACTGAAATAACAGAATTAGTACATGAGTGAGCCAATGTGTACTTTTATTAATTTTTTAAACTTGTTGTTTTAATACAAATCTGGTATTACACAAAAACGAAAAATTATTTTATTAACGTCTGCACCAATTAACCAAAACGTACTGTTTATTTTGAGCTCTTGCAGTTATGTAGTCTGTTGCTTTAAATGCCACAGCTCCCAAAAGTCAGGTGGATTGTGATGGCTATAAGTTGTTCGTTGGCCGTATATCTTCACGTTCATGTCTGTGCATTGAAAAACTAAATACAGTTTATAAGGTGGAGCAGTACCTGGATGTCCAAATAAAATGTGAACATTGAGTTGTTCAGCCTCACAGGCAACTTCTTTAAAAAAGAAACAAAGTTTCTTAGTTTTATTCTACTTAGAAACAAGTAACCATCCACTGATCAGGCATAACATTATGACCAATATGATTCCTAATATTGTGTTGGTCCCCCTTTTGCTGCCAAAGCAGCCCTGACTCGTTGAGGCATGGACTCCACTAGACCCCTGAAGGTGTGCTGTGCTATCTGGCACCAGCTTTTAGCAGCAGATCCTTTGAGTCCTGTAAGTTACGAGGTGGGGCCTCCATGGATCAGACATGTTCATTCAGCACATCCCACAGATGCTCAATTGGATTGAAATCTGGGGATTTTGGAGGCCAAGTAATCACCTCAAACTCGCTGTGCTCCTCAAACCATTCCTGAACCATTTTTTGGTCGCATTATCCTGCTGAAAGCGGCCACAGCCACTAGGGAATATGGTTTTCGTGAAAGAGGTAGGTGGTACGTGTCCAAGTAACATCCACATGGATGGCAGGACCCAAGGTTTCCCAGCAGAACATGTGATTCATTAGACCAGGCCACCTTCTTCCATTGCTCCGTGGTCCAGTTCTGATGCTCATGTGCCCACTGTTGGCACTTTGGGCGGGGGTCAGCATGGGCACCCTAACTGGTTTGCAGCTATGCAGCCCCATACTTAACAAACTGCGATGCACTGTGTATTCAGACACTTTTCCATCAGAACCAGGACTTCAGCAATTTGAGCTACAGTAGCTCTTCTTTTGGATCGGACCACATGGGCCAGCTTTCGCTCCCCACGTGCATCAGTGAGTTTTGGCCACCCATGACCTGTCGCCGGTTCACCACGGTTCATTCTTTGGACCCCTTTTGATAAATACTGTACACTGCGGACTGGGAACACTCCACAAGAGCTGCAGTTTTGGAAATGTTCTGACATTTCTAGCCATCACAATTTGGCTCTTAGTCAAACTTGCTCAAATCAGCGTTATTCACTTCATCTGTCAGTGGTCATAATGTTATGCCTGATAGGTATATATTAACAATGATGTGTAACATGGGATCTATATAAGCTCATACATGCATGCATTCACTTATCAGTTATAGAGATATCATGTATAGTCTGACAGCAAAAAAGAGCAGTTTATTGGCAGCTGATATTAATCAATGGAATGAAGTTGAGAATAAATGCTCTAAAACATTAAAACCATATTATAATGTATGCCATGCTAGTATACTAGTGCTAGTATGCCAATAAAATTATTATTCCACTTTAGGTTTTACTTTTGGATTTATTGGTACATGATCTTTAATGGAAAACAAGCTACCATTTTATTCCGAAAGACATTATAAATGATCAATTGTTTTATACAAAAATTATATTTTTATACAATTTCTTCTACAGCATAATAATGTTTAAATAATCTGCTTTATCTTATTTGTTTTATTGTTCCCTTTTGTTGAGACATTAATGCTCATTAATTAATGAACTATTTCACAATATTTCATTTTAAAGGAGAAGTCCACTTCCAGAACAAAAATTGACAGATAATGTACTCGCCCATGTCTTTCTTTCTTCAGCCATAAAGCAGTAGTTTTTGTGGGAAACATTTCAGGATTTTTCTCCATATAATGGACTGCTATGCTGCCCTGATTTTGAACTGCCAAAATGCAGTTTAAATGCAGCTTCAAACGATCCCAAATGCAGTGGTAAACGGTCCCAGCTGAGGAAGAAGGGTCTTATCTAGCTAAACGATCGGTTATTTTCATAAAAATAATACAATTTCTATACTTTTTAATGTCAAACGCTCGTCTTGTCTCGCTCTGCCTAAATGTTTTTTTTTTTTTTTTTCCGGTTCAAGACAGTTAGGGTATGTTGGAAAAATTCCCATCTCATGTTCTCCCTCATCTTCAAAATCGTCCTATATCGCTGTTTTTACCTTTTTGTTAAGGGTGTTTGATCTTCTTTGCATGTTCACTTTGCAAAGATGGGGTCGGTACTTCTGCAGGGATGTAGGATGATTTTGAAATGATTTTTGAAGTTGAGGGAGAAAATACGATTGGAGTTTTTTGACATACCCTACCTGTCTTGACCCAGGATACACAGTTCAGGGAGAGCAAGACAAGACGAGCTTTTGAGATTAAAATGTATTTAAACTGTATTGTCTTTAATGAAAATAACTGATCGTTTCGCTAGATCCTAGACCCTTATTCTTTTGTTGGGATTGTTTGAAACCACATTTAAACAATGTACATTATCTGTAATTTTTTATTCTGGAAGTGGACTTCTCCTTTAAGCTGTGAAACAAAAGATGGCTCAGTGCAGTGTACAGCGCGTCGACTGAATCACCTAACAAATATTTTGTTTTTAAAGACTACCGAACAAACCTACCGTCCATGAAAACCCATAGGTATGAAGCTGGATATGTGATGCTAACTTTCAAAGGTATCAGTTTTCAAATCTACCAACAGAGCTGTAAATATAAACCAGTAAATGTAAATTTATTCCATGAGGGAAACCCTGCCACACATAGTGTAGGTTTGCGTGAAACACTGTGGTTTAATGTAATTTTCATGTTTAAATGTTGATTTTAGCATAACTTTAGTTTTAATTGCACTGAACTGAAAAAAAAAACGATTTTGATCTGTTCCATTTGTTTTTAATTAGTAGTACAGCTGACTCTTCAGCAATGTTTTATTCCCACTGTCACACACACTGAGGTAAAGTCATCTCTCCATCATTACACTTAGGTCTCAGGGCAGTACTTCTTAAAACTTTACCCCTCTGACACTTAAAGGTGATGTAATCATCATGTGGTATGAACATCTTTTGGTTTTCAGCAAAGGCCAACTCTATACCTCTTTCACCCATCATCTCCACCGTCACTATACAGGGCTCTGAAATAAACCCAACATGTCACTGTCAGTGTCACAATATACATTCATGAACTAATCATCACAACCTACAACTTAAAACTACAAGATAATGATGTACACTATATACAGTACATGCTATATATGTGGTGAAGTGTTTATACTTACTTAAACACTTAATATTCCCACTCCATTGGCCTTGCTCACAGGTCAGGTATTTGGAAAAAGGTGAACGCTGATCCAATGTGTATTTATTAAAGCAGATGTATTCAACTCTCTCCCCGGTGTTGTATTCAATTTTTGTTATTCCTATTATATCTGCATTGTTTATTTGTGGTGGTGGCCCACATTTCACTGTTGTCACTGTCATTAAGAAAACCTGGCATTAATAAATCTCAGTATTCACCAGATTCTTATCCAAATGCATAAAGTTTAACCAATGTAAGTGTGATGTCCATGCCAAATAAAATGGAAAACAAAACAAAACAAACAAACATAAAATGGCCAACTGATTTTTCTTGCTATTAAAACACAATATATATTAATGAAATACTCCTCATTAATGTGCTTAAAAATGACATTCTGTTGAAGCATTTTTGCAAAGTTTTTGAGGAGTTGCTGGTCCACACTGGGAGATGAAAAACAAATTTATAGTTGTCTGCGCCAATAATATATTTTTCTGTAATATAATATGATATATATATAAAATGGGGAAAATCAGAGAAAATCTAATTGCTATTTACTCATGCAAAACCCACTGCCACACTAGTTCCTAACTTTGTGGTTGCTATGTTGTTCTTGATGGTTGCTTCCTGTCCCAAATGAAGAGAGACTTGCGACACAATGAGTTGTGTGCCAATTTGCACATATATTTTAATGAGTGAAAGTGATGGTTGAGATAATACAGTACTGACAAATAATTAAATGCTTTTACCTTCTGTGTGTGTTTACCTTCACATGTAGGGAATGGGCTGCTCCATTCTCCATTAGACTGACAGGTGATTTCTCTCTGCCCTTTTAAAATCAGTCCTTGTCCATTGCATGAAAACATTACATTATATCCAGGTTTGACTGGACACTCAAAATCAGGGAATCGCTCCATTTTGATGTTGTTCTCTCTTGTGTTTAGATTACATGTTAATTCTAGAGAGAGATAAAATACTGGTCATTGCAGTGTCCTTCATCTAGACTTACATATCCATTCAACTGTGATTTGTCCTAATATACTGCGTCAAGTGTTAAATTTACAGTTTTTATAGATGAAAATCACAAGTTCATGAAATTAACTTTTCCCAACTGTAACAGCATGTCATAGTTTTATTTATTTATTTTTTTGCTGTATAGTGAAGACTGCGGCTAGACAGCTGTTAATCAGCTCACTAAGAGATGAAGAAAGACGGCAAAAAAAAAAAGTCATTTACAGTTTGGGACAGAGTATATGTGTAAATGTCTGATGTATGAATGATAGATGTTTTAATGAATATATTGTATATAATACATTACACATGATAAACATTTCAATATTTGGAAAAAATGCTATATTTAAAGCAAATATATTATTAATGTATTGCTTTGTACCTTCACATTTGGGATATGGGTGATTCCATTTTCCATTTGACTGGCATTCAATTGTTCGTTGTCCGTGCATCTTCAGGTTCACATCAGTGCAGCGAAAAACTAAAATATGTCCAGGTTTATAAGGTTGAGCAGTACCTGGATGTCCCATTAAAATGTCAACATTGTTGAGTTGTTCAGCCTCACAGATAACCTCTGTAGATGAAGAAATGAAATAAAATTAAATTAATAGTAAAAGAAAGCTGGTATAGTTATAATTAAATAGATGTGATATACAAACATGACATTATCATATATTATACAACATATTGGATGTTTATCCTTTAGTTACTCTGTGTGTCATTGTGTTACCTTGAGCATTTGTTGAGACATCCACGATCATTAATAGAAGAAAGAGATATATCCTACAGTATTTCATTTTAAGCTGTGAAACAACATTTGAACAGTCGAACAGCTTAGTACAGTTTACAGAGCTAATAAACTGTAAAAACAGTCTTGACTGAATCTCCAAATATTTAGTCTTTACAGGCCAATTCACTTTTTGTATTTAACACAAAATCAATGCAGAGATTTCTTTAGTGTTAAACATGAATTAGTACCGATTTAAAAATTCAGATTACCTGTTTTCCAAAGGATGTATTCATGAAATTTTAAAAACGGTGGTGAGATGAATCTCTGAAGTCTGTGTAATGTAGATAAAAAGCAACCTTCCCCTTTCTTCCGCCCCATCAAACATGACTTCATCTCCACCCCCAAAAATGATTTGTTGAAAACATGACACTCCTCTTCACAAATTCATGTTCTAGTTCAATCCGCTGACTTTGGTTTAAACATTTACTCCATGTTTGAGCACTAATATTAGCTGATTTTTTAAATTTATTTTTACATTTTTTTATTTTGGAGAATCTAAAAAGACAATGTATTTTAAATTTGTTGGCTCTGAAAATACAGAACATTTCATATGACATGGCTGGCGTTCTGGTTTGACTGTGTCAAAGCTTCATAAAATAAGCCCAGAAAACATGTCAGAAACAATAGTTTAATAGATGTAAATATTAAAATGTCCATTATGTATGTATTATTGCTCCATTTCATATATATCATGATCATAATACATAAAAGCACATAGTGGTCAAATTTGTAATCAGCAGGATTCATTTATGATGGCACAAAGTAAAAAATGAAAGTTTTTTTTAACACATACATTTACTTTCCATCCATATACAGTATGCCTGTTAGTTATGTATGTGTAAAATTTTATTTACATATATATATATATATATATATATATGACATTAAATGGTTTAATGTTATTTTGAAACATGCTCATTTTAAATGTTGCTTTTACCATTTCTTTTGTTTTGAAAAACCAAATTAAAGAAAATTGATTGGGGAAAAAAAGTTTTATTTTGCTTTATTTTGCTTGATCTGCTCCATTAGTTTTTGCTTAGTAGTACAGCTGACACTTCAGCAGTGTTTTATTTCCATTGTGACACGCACTTAGGTAAAGTTATCACTCCATCATTACACTGTTGTCTTAGGGGAAATCCTACTGAAACCTTGCCTGTCTGACACTTAAATTCGATCTGATCATTATGTGTTGCGAATATCTTTTGCTGTTCAAACCACCGAAACTCTATACCTCTTCTGTCCATTTCCTCCCTCGTCACTGCACAGGGCTCTGAAATAAACCCAGCACGCTGCTATCAGTGTCACAATATACATTTATTAACTTAATCATCACAACCTACAACCTAAACTACAAGATTACGTCTTGATTTATATACATATGGTGAAGTGTGTTCATACTTACTTAAACACTTAATATTTCCTTTCCATTGGCCTTGCTCGCAGGTCAGGTATTCTGAGAAAGGTGGACGCTCATCCAATGTGTATTTACTAAAGCAGATGTATTCAACTCTCTCTCCTGTGTTGTATTCCTTTTTTGTCATGTCTTTTGTCGCTGCATCATTCACATGTGGTGGTGGCCCACATTTCTCTGTCGTCACTGTCATTAATAAAATGTGGCATTAGTAAATCTCAATATTCGCCAGATACTTAAGCAAATGCATTATTAACAGCACCTAAAGAAAATGACATTCTGTTGAAGCATTTTTGACAAGTTTCTGAAGGGTGGTTGATTCACACTGGGCGATGAGACACAATGGGCCCTATCATACTCCCGGCGCAATGCGATGCCAGGCACGACGCAGGTGTGTTTTTGCTGGTTTCAGCCCAACGCAGTTATCATTTTCACGTCCAGCGCCACCCCAGCTAGAAATGTTTCATGTTGACTATTTTTTAATGGCAAGTTTTATTTTAGTTCCCAGAATGTTTTGCTGAAAGGTAAAATAACATTCTATAAAAGCATTCTAAAAATGTTTATTGATAACATTGTTAGAACATTGTCCCTTAACATTCTAATAAAGCTTCCCATCACACTAGATGTGAACTTACATTGCTCGGATGTCAAATTTTGGTTGAAAGTGAAAACCAGGGCTCAACGCTAAGGATTTTTCTATTGGCCCGGTCGGGCAAGTGGTTCAAATTTGTACTTGCCCGGTCAAAATTTTCACTGGCCCTGCCACAAAACAAACAAAGAACAAAAAAAACAAACAAACAAACAAAAAAAAAAAAACACTTATAAATAAGCTAATATGACATCAAAATTTTACATATCAATTAAACTGCAAATTTCTCAATTATAATTTTGATATCACAGCAAAACCTATGTAATTCAAACATTATTTGTTATTATTAAATTATTTTATTACAAATGAAAAGATGCTTTAGGGAAAAACAGCAGACGGACTGAATGAACGCAACTTTAAATGCATTATACAGAGGCAAATGAAAAAAAAACGCCACGTAAACATTTCTTAAAATAATAATTTCCCCTCAGAGATACATTCATATAAACCCCCGGTTCAATATTTAGATAATATTTCCAATATTATGCACATTGTGAGCTGTGATCTTGCTCTGCCTGCTACGGTATTTTTTTCCTGTTTGCGTTCGTCTTCAGCATCTCTGGGCTCTATTAACGTATGTTTAAAGAGTTCGTTACATTTCCACACGGATGACATTAAAGAATGATTGCTTCTGTGTGGAAGCCCGGAACAGATCGGTCGGTGCATCTGTACTCCACTGTATGAATTAAATATAGGTTAATCATTGTTAAAGCTGGAAAGTTACTCGTCAAGACGGGTATTTTAACATACTTTTGTAGGCTATCTGTCCGTCAGAGAGGCGTCTCTCTGTGATCGCTTGAAATTTTAAATGAACAAGGCTTAAAAACACGTCCAAATGATAAACTTTCGTGACGACGCAGCAGTGGCCCGATTGGGCCAGTGACAGATTCGTCAACTGTCCCGAGTGTCTTTCACGCTGGCCCCAGGCCATCGGGCACTCCTTATTGTCGATCCCTGGAAAACCCAACCTTTGTTTGATGTCAAGCTCCAGCTCCAGCGTCATCAAATATCTCCAAAATTGCCCAACTAAAGCAAACATTACTTTCAAACAGACATCAACATCTAAACCTCTGTTAATCTCAGTAAGACCTCATGTAAATGTATGACAGAAATAAAGTCAATCTGGTTTATAAGTGAAGCTGTGAATGCCGTTTTTGGAGTTAATTAAGTTGGGTTTTTACTTTCAACCAAACTTTGACATTTGAGTAACATAGATTCCACATCCAGTGTCCAATGGGAAGCTTCCCGATTAAATTTTTATTAGAATGTTAGAAGATAATGTTCTAACAATGTTATCAATAAACATTGGTAGAATGTTTTTAGAGAATTTTATCCTACCTTTAAGGATAATTTTATGAGAATTAAAATAAAACTTGTTGCTGAAAACATTACTCAAACATAGCATAATGTTCTCTGAGCATTCTTAGAACAAAAACATTTCTAGCTGGGACGCTGTGTAAATGGCAAATGCATTTGCTCCGGTCTGTTCGACAATGGGAAATGAAGTGCGTTCAGGAGCATTGTTAGCACATTGCTATTTCAATGCTTTCTCATGGCAATTCATACATATTTTACGAAGTGGCTAATTCGTACGACCTCACTCGACCTCAATTTGTACGATTTGCCTACACCCCAGTGACGGGTAGGTTTGGGGGTGGAGTTACGTGAAGGGCATTCATATGAATTCATACGTATTGGGAACACATAAAATACGTACGATTTAGATGATAAGAGAGTGAGTTAGTAAGAATTCATATGAATTAGCCACCTCGTAAAATACGTACAAATTGACTTGAGATCAGGCTGGATATTTTGAGGCAGATGCAAACGATTGTGCCTTTGGCCAACTAAAACCTGGTCAAAAGTCAGTGGTGCAGGATTTTTTATTTATTTAAAGGGATCATCAGATGCCCGTTTTCCACAAGCTGATATGATTCTTTAGGGTCTTAATGAGAAGTCTAAAACATACTTTGGTTAAAATTTCTTGGAGGTAGTGTAAAAAACACCCTTTTTACCTTGTCAAAATCAGCGCTGTTAAGAGCGAGCAATTCTATTGCATGTTCCTTTAAATGTTAATGAGCTCTGCTCACACCGCCCCTCTCTTCCGTGGGGTGACGAGCCGGTCTGTTTACCTTAGCCGCGTTTAGCCACGAAACTTGTTAACTAGCACATTATTAAGAAAGGAAATTTGCAAAGGCGCATAAAAACCCTTATACTCACTTCTGCTGTAAGTAAATGTGCATCGGGAATGATTTGCGCGAACATTTATGTAGATCGCCGGACGCATTTCCTTTTAAAACCAAAGTAATGTTAATCCTCTGCGTCTTCAGAGGCTCAGATGTCAGGAGTAAATGATGACTGCAATGGTTACTATTACATCCTCAATCGGAGACATTCTTGTGCCCTAAGTGCACCTGCTGCACCATGCGCTTCAGACTATGCGGTTAGACCATTAAAATAGCGTCCCTTGTCTTTGACAACATTATTTTTTCTCTAATTTTAACTAAATCTTGTGTCTTATGGGCGGGGAGTGTATATAGCAGTATACGCCATTAATATATTTAATATTAAATATTAAATAAGGTATTAAATAAGTATTAAATAAGGAAAATCAGAGAAAATCTAACTGGTGTTTACTCGTGCAAAACCCACTGCCACACTAGTTCCTGACTTTGTGGTTGCTATGTTGCTAGGTTGCTTCCTGGAACAAAACAAGAGAGACTTACAACCTGATGAGTTGTGTACCAATTTGCGTATATATTTTAATGAGTGAAAGTGATGGTTAAGATAATAATATACTGACAATAATATACTGTTTACCTTCACATGTAGGGAATGGGCTGCTCCATTCTCCATTAGACTGACAGGTGATTTCTCTCTGCCCTTTTAAAATCAGTCCTTGTCCATTGCATGAAAACTTTACATTATATCCAGGTTTGACTGGACACTCAAAATCAGGGAATTGCTCCATTTTGATGTTGTTCTCTCTTGTGTTTAGATTACATGTTAATTCTAGAGAGAGATGAAATACTGGTCATTGTAGTGTCCTCCATCTGGACTTATTTATCTATTCATAAGAAACTGTAATTTGTCTCAATATACTAGGTCAAGTATTAAATTTACTAAACTTAATGTATAGCTTCATACCTTCACATTTGGGATATGGGTAATTCCATTTTCCATTTGACAGGCATTCAACTGATTGTTGTCCGTGCATCTTCAGTTTCACATCTGTGCATCGGAAAACTAAAATATGTCCAGGTTTATAAGGTGGAACAGTGCCTGGATGTCCAATTAAAATGTCAACATTGATGAGTTGTTCAGCCTCACAGGTAACTTCTGCAGATGAATAAATAAAATTCAATCTTTATTAAAAGAAAGCTGGTATAGTTTTACTGGAATAAAGCAGAGCAGAGCAGTTTAATGACAGCTAACTTCAGATTTAGACCCACATTTGGGTTTTATAGCCAGTGAAAGTTCATGAAAAATGAACAAAAAACAGTATATAAATTCAGACAGGCATTTTCAATAAATGTGATATACAAACATGACATTATCATATACAACGTATTGAATGTTTATCCTTTAGTTACTCTGTGTATCATTGTGTTACCTTGAGCATTTGTTGAGACATCCACGATCATTAATAGAAGAAAGAGAAACATCTTACAATATTTCATTTTAAGCTGTAAAACATAACATTTGAACAGTTGAACAGCTTAGTACAGTTTACAGAGCTAATAAACTGTAAAAACAGTCTTGACTGAATCTCCAAATATTTAGTATTTAAAGGCTAATTCACTTTACTTATTTAACACAAGTCAATGCAAAGATTTTTTTTAGTATTAAACATGAATGAGAATGAGAAAAAAAACTCTGATTACCTGTTTTTCTAAAATTTTATTCATGAACACTCAAGAGCAGTAGTGAGATGAATCTCTGAACTCTGTGTAATGTAGATAAAGAGAAATCGTCCCCTTCCCTCTGCCCCATCAAACAGGATTTCAGCTCCACCCCCCAAAAATGATTTGCTGAAAACCTGACGGCCCTCTTCTTCACAAATTCATGTTCCAGTTCAACTTACTTATGCTGGTTTAAATATTTAGTCCATGTTTTTTCCATGTTTGTGCACTAATTTTGGCAGATTTTTATTTATTTATTTATTTTAGGAATCTAAAACGACTTGATCTATTTTACGAAGATTAGTCGCCTCTGAAAGTACAGAACACTTCATATGGCCTGACTGCAGGGCTCGAAATTGCGACCGTTTTGGTCGCATACGCTCCCGGGATTTAAACTGTGTGTCCTCAAAATATAATTGGGAGCATTTGTGCGAGTGCGAGCAATTGTTGTGATACAAACTTATTTTCATTTCTTTACAAAACTTTCGCTTACTGCACAGTATATGACTGCTGTGAACTGATACAGTGAGCCGTTCTATCCAACATTAGCTTACATAACCAATTAAACTTCATCTTTACATTCTTAACTTTAATGCAGATCTTACATATTAACCATCAATCACTCACACAGCGCTCCTTTGGAACTCGGAACTGGTCGGTTTTTGCTCTAAACGTTTCCTTTCAGCCAATCTCTGTTCCGGATTTGCACTGCAATTAGGGGTATGCGATATGAACATTTTTGATTCTTGATGATTAAAATATCCCTACGATCTGCTATTATTGAAGAAATAAAGTAAGCCTATTGTGCTACAGCTCACATTCTATCAGTTGCAATTCTGGCGCCTCCGTCTCACGCGACATACATTAGCCCCAAATGTTTACTCGGCAGCAGAATTCCACTCACTAAACACTGCACTTATTTGCAATCACACAAGTACATTATTTGCATGTGCTTTAAACCTTGCCGCTTAAACATTTCATCCATGTGCTGTTCTGATATAAGCTTACATTTGAAGCATGCACAAATAAAAAGCCCATCAAGCAGCACCTGATTACTGGAGTAAGTTATCTTTCATGTGTGGTTTGGCCCAGGTGTTTTATGTAGCATAATTTCATAAAGCTAAAGTCTGTCAGACCATTCTGTTTTTGCTTCAGATATTAAAATTAATAATCTAATTTAAACCAGAAACGGCTCATGCGTGCAGCATCTTTGTGTGGATTAAGTTTAAAAAATGCAGTTGTTGCCTCTAATTTAAATGGCTACAGAGAGTTTGACCTGTAATAGAGAAAATAAACATCTTGTTCATGTACTCATATTTTCATTCTTTCTTGCCCTTTTCTTAAGGCAATAAATAATTATTTTAAAAAAAGGGCTTTCAAAATCAGCCCATTTGACTGGTGAAGCTATTAATCATCAGGATGTTGCTGGCCGTTCCTCTCAATTGGCAGTTGTGGTGCTCCTTAATATTCATTGGGTGCTCCGAAATTTTATTTGGTGCTCCTAACTTTTTGAATTTGGGAGCATCAGTACTACGAAGTCAAAAGTTAATTTTGAGCCCTGGACTGCACTGTAAAAAAATTCCGTAAAAAAACGGAAAAAGTACTGGCAGCTCATTACCTGGACTTTGTACCGTAAATTTACAGTCTGTTAATTTACAGGACTTTTCCTGTTTTAGTGGTGTATTTATATCTATATCTATATATATAAAGCAAATAATTCCAGCACAATATACAAATTGAACATGGTTTATTTTTACTTTGTGTAAACATTCTTAAAAGTGCATTCAATGGCTTTTGTTTGCCTTAAGTGGGTTAGGACTAACAATATCAAATACTCAATTCATGTCAAACAGTGTGTCAAACACTGAAAAATGCCTGTATTGTTAAAGACAGTTTAGCTTTAAACAGTAACAGACAGAATTTAAAAAAAAAAAAAAAAAAAAAAAAAAGAGAAAACATGAGCATCTGTACAATACAGGTGTTGCACTAAAAAGTGGTCACAAAATTTAAACTTCAAACTGAAAATTTAAGATTCAAAACTTGTTTTCTTGTAAGAAAATTCTGTCAATTACTCACCCTCATACCATTCCAAACCCATAAGACTTTCATTCATTTTTAGAACACAAATTAAGAGTATTTTTAATTAAATCTGGGTACTTTCTGTCCCTCTGTTGATAGTCTATGCAAGTACCGTTTTCAAGGTCCAGAAAGGTATAAAGTATGTGACTCCAGTGGCTTGACAACAGAATTTTGAAGTTCATTATAACAGAAATATTACTGAAGTGATGCAATTCATTATAGGGGATGTATTATTTCCCATTTATTTGCATGTTTAATGCAAATGCCATTTTTTTTTATTTAAAAAAAAAAAAAAAAAAAAAAACTCAAATATTACATGGATTTTCAAAATTGTTCATGCAAGAGTCTTGAAGGAATGCATAGCCACTTGGTTGCCTTCATCTCAAACCACGTTCAGGATTTCTTCACAGAAAAATTCTAAATGAAATGGATATGACAAAAAATGAAATTAATTAAACTGAACTACAGCGTAATATGCAGGCTGGAGTGGAAAAGTAGTCATTCAGTATTTTAAGTTCATTAAATCAACTGCAATCCATAATACTTTCCAACTGTTTACACATTGCTTAACTTACATTTCCAATAGTCTCCATTTGCATCTGTCATATGAGCTTGTCAGGTCATCTGTGTCTTACAATATACTTCATTATTTTTAATTAAATAAACAAATACACATTTCATAACATACGTGTTGCTTACTTCTGTATGAATTCCAATATAAGTGCCGCCCCTTCTGGGTATTTGTAGCTCACAACCGCAACAGTGGT
>JAHKKF010534829.1:0-15592 GCA_019740295.1 Labeo calbasu
GAACCGCTCCAGTGTTCGTTTGAAAGCGTACCGAGACCACCTCTTCAAGGAGGTCTCGGTACGCTTCTTTGGTCCGCTTTTGGTGCGCACTCGAGTGCAATTGCTACATTCACACCTGCCCAAACGAACCGCACCAAGAGGGAAAACGAACTCTAGTGTGATTCAACCAACTAAATGAGGCAGGTGTGAAAACACCCTTTGACTCCTAAAATCTTGTCTTGTCATGGATCACTCATCACTTGCTGTTGTGCGTGATGTCATCGAGAAGGCGGGACTATGGACTGTCAGAAGGTGTTGTGAGTGCGCGTAAACAAACAAGGAGTATTGTTTGCTTTAACTAGTGATCATATTTTTTGTATTTACTTGTGTTAGTCGCCAATAGAATATTTATATTCTTGTTTGGGTAAATGTCACTTAAAAAACTTTGCAGTGTGTATTTGTCCATAATTCCTCTTAGCAACAATAAAAACAATACTTTTATTCAACGGATTATAGCGAATGATTCAACGGACCTCTCACTTTAAAAACTTGAAAAAGCTGTCACTCATTTTGCATTGTCAGTTTGCAAACTCACAACATTCCATTAAAATAAATACATTTGTCTACACTGCATAATGAATCTTTCACTTACATTGTGTCATTATTTGTTAATGAGAGGGGATTTGTGAAAGCAAGCAGAACTCAGCACTGAACAAAATCTCTGGAGTATGGAGTGTTGAGTGGATTCTAACTTAAACACTACAGATTGGCCATTGTGTTCAAGAGATCAACGAGCATATCTGTGATTGGCTACATTTCTTACTGTTGCAAAAAGTGCAAACTCAAAAAAGCAATGGAGTCTGCACTGATCCAAACTCTGTCCCGGAGGGCCACTGTCCTGTGGAGTTTCGCTTCAACACATCTGCCTGTAAGTTTCTAGTATGCCTATTAAGACCTTGATTAACTGGTGTGCTTCATTGGGGTTGGAGTGGTATAAAGGTAAAACAGTACCAAAACTCAAGAGCTTGTTGATCTGAATGTGAGAACTTGTCATATTAATATTTGTATTTGTAAGCTGAAATCTGCACTCACAGCTCTGATCTGAAAAGCTGAATCTTTCGATTTGCACACACAGACAATTATTTACTTTTGCACTTTACTTTAGTTTCACTGTACAACGTCAAGTTGGCACTTAAAACCTCTCAGATCTGGCAGTACAACTTCAAATCCTAGCGCTTTGACTTTTGCTACTTCTTTTGTGGCATTCCTGCAGCAAAACTCACTTGTATGCAGAGGTGAGAGAGCAGAGGCTGGGGTGCGAATTAAGTCATTTTATTAGTTGATGGCTGACCAATGAACAATGCCAGCCATTGCGACTTGCGGTGCAGAAAGAAACTTTTTTTTTTTCTTTTTTTTTAGGTATATGTATCAGTTATTTGTTAAACGCTGAAAACTATTTTAATTAAATATCCATAGCTTTTACAGGATTTTAAGACTGCATTCATCTCGTCATTTAGGTAATATCTGTTAAACAAAAAATGTATGTATCCTACTGCATATTGCAGAGTAATATCGCTGTACCAGAGTTTCGACACAACTCTGTTGTTTTTATTATTTATATGTTTTATTTTAAAATATTTTTTTTTTTTATTGGGCTATATTCCTTATTTGCTTGCCTTTATTAATATTCACATGTTGTATGCTTATGTGCATATCATAAAATAACATGGGATGTTATTAATGAACCTTTTTAAAGGCAACAATTAAAAAAAAAAATCAAACTTACAAAAAACATTGAGCGCTTGATAACGTCTAAATGTACATTAAAAAGCAAAATCTAAAAAAATAATAATAATAATTGAGCAGTTATGACTGGCAATACTGTTTTAAGCAACTAGAGTAGAGCTAAATACATGTATTAATTAAACAGCCATAAGGGCATCTAGTGGTTAAACCATGGCATTACATATGAATATTATCTTTCTGGCCACCAAATGCCTCTAATTTGCCTCTTTGCACTGGAATTTAAAAACATTTTCTCTAGTTTAACCCCAAATACTACACTAATTGTAATATAAATAATAAGCATATTAGAAAATGTTATATTTTAAATGGTTATTCATGGATCATAATTATTGTGCATAGACCTATTATTTCATACCAAAATCTCTTCAAATTAACTAAACAGAACTGAGATAAAATGTAGTACAATTATTTTATTGGTTAAAAGTTACACTTAAGGTGTTTGGTCACATTTGACTGCCAATGGTTATGAGAACACATTAATGTTGTCTTATTCCCTAGAATAAAATGCTGTTGTAAAGCATAGTCAGCGTAGTTATCAATGCACATTATGTGTTAATCATTACTAGAAATTGCTGCAAATATAGTGAAATTGCTGTCTTTCCTGATTAATCCCATTCAAACAGATTGACAGCACTGAGTTGTTTGGAACTATTGAGTGCTCCGTGAAAACTGATACACATGCATAAAAAAAGCTTCTTTCTGCACTGCGATGGCTGGCATTGTTCATTGGTCAGGCATCGACCAATAAAATGACTTAATTTGCACCCCAGCTCGGCTCTCTCACCTCAGCATTTACAAGTGCACAAGTGAGTTTTGCTACCGGAATACTGCACAAGGAGTAGCAAAAGACAAAGCACTAGGATTTGAAGTTGTACTGCCAGATCTGAGAGGTTGTAGGTGCCAACTTGATGTTGTACTGCGAAACTAAAGTAAAGTGCAAAAGTAAATATGTCGTACACATTTGTGTCTGTCATTTTGTTTATGTAAATGTAATTGTGCACATTTGTAGCTATTAATTTACAATTTAGAATTCAAAACAAGGATGTTTTGATTATTGTCTGTGTGTGCAAATCAAAAGATTACGTTTTTCAGATCAGAGCTGTAAGTGCAGATTTCAACTTACAAATACGAATATTAATATGACAAGTTCTCACAATCAGATCAACAATCTCTCGAGTTTTGCTACTGTTTTACCTTCATAGAGTGGCTCTCTAAAGTTTAGGCACTCCTGGCCTAGTGGTTAGTGTGCCCATATAGTGCAACTGGTCTTCTGGCAACCCAAGTTTAAATCCTGACTCAAGGTCATTTGCTGATCCCATCATCTGAGTAAATTGTCCTGCCAATTTTTTTTTTTTTTTTTTTTTTTTTATGAATTGCAGTCACTGGTGGCCATATACTTTTATGGCAGAAAAGTAAGGAAGAAGAAATGAAATCAATAAAGTTCAGTACAGAAAATGAGCAAATGTGGTGTACATACCAAACACAAAACGGAAGGTGAATTAAGCTTGAATTTTGCAGCAATGCAGAGTGAGCCCGTGATGATGTACTGAGAGCAGAGAGAAAGACAAATGATGAGGCTTCTGTTGGAATATTTAACTCGTATTATAAGACATGGAACATAACTGCATAATTGTTTCTTACGATAAGAGATCCCCAGAAAGGAATAGCTAAGGAGATAAAAACGGATGTTATGTAATTTCTTGACACAATGCCCAACAGAAGAGTCAACAGACCAATCGTTATCTGGATAGCCTGTAAAAACAAGAGTAATTTATAAACCAAGTAAAAAGGTATCACATTTAGTTTATAGCAGTTATGGATTTATGACTGAACTACAAAAATGTATGGGTACTGTCATTGTATGAATAAGCAAAATTTTCCCATTACTTCACATTTTTTGATAGTTTACAACTCCTGTGACTGATACCCCTTATCCTATATTGCCATCTTTCCTTCATTGTCACCAAAGTGTTTTGTTCATGTGTGTACCACTCCTTTTTTCTTTTTTTTTTTTTTTGAATTTGTACTATTTTTAGGGGGCTTTATGAAAAATTTCTCACCCCAAATGTTTTTGGATATCCTTTCATAAATGACTGAAGTCCACAAACAGATGAAACTCCTGCTGGCTGTGTCCCAACTGGTGTTGTTTGTGTCGGTGGATGAAACTGGGGGACAACCACTAAAGAGGTCATGGGCATGGCATTGTGGAGCATTTCTGTTTCTGAATGTGAAACTGACCGGTACAAAATCATAGTAAATCAAGATTACATTACTAATAATGTAATTTAGTTTTTCTATACAAAAAATACACTGTTTATTAGTTAAAATATTATACACTTTTATGAAAAAGTTAAGACACCCTATTGAATTCCATGGTTTTCCGTATCAGGACATAATAAAAAATCATCTGGTTCTTGGCAGGTCTTGAAATTAAAAAAAAAATAAATCCTCAGATGAACAACAACACACGGAATATCATGTCATTATTTATTTAACAAAAATAAAGCCGAAGTGGGTGACAAACTAAGGACAGACTATGATTCAATTGCTTTTAGAGCCACTTTTAGTATTATCAGGAAAATGTACATTAAAATCATATTACAAAATGTTTTCGTTCATGAATTATAAAAATTTAAGTCTGGATAGTGCATTTTTAAGACAGCATCTGTGCCATTCACTGTGAGCGTCATCAGGCCTCCTCATGCTACAGAGAGTTATCTTATTGAGGCCTCCACTCTCCAGAGCTCTGCTAGGACAATGTGTGTGAGTTGTAGGTTCTAGGTGAATCTCCTTACAAAATGTCCTGAGAGTGGAGTGCGGTTAGGACTCTCATTTTAGAGAGTCGTCATCAGCCCTCCTCTCACCATGAGAGTTTCTTTATTTGAGGCCTCCGCTTGCCAAGAGCTCTGCTAGGACAGTATCTGTGAGTTGTAGACTCACTGTGAGTTTCTATACAAGTTCTGTTCTGAGCGTGTGGTGTGGTTAGGCCTCCTCCCATTTAGAGAGTCATCATGCTGAGGTCTCTGCTCCTAGAGCTTGGAAAACATCTACTGCAAGCATTGTCAGGGTTTTCATTGAGGCCTCTGCTTGCCAAGAGCTACGCTAGGACAGCATCCATAAGTTATAGGCTCTCTGTGAGCCTCCTTACAAGATGTCCTGTGTGAGGCTTTTTTTTTGTTTTAGAGAATTGTCATGCTGGGGCCTCCACTCCTAAAGCTCAGCCATCGTCAGCCATTGCCAGAGTTATTTTAGTTGAGGCCTCTGCTTGCCAAGAGCTTCGCTAGGACCTCTAGGGGATACAGCATCCCGTTCCCTTTCTCAGGGAACCATAGTTACATGCGTAACCTGAGACATTCTCTCAAATCTTGAGAAATTCTGGCCCATTCCTTACAACGTTGCTCTAGTTTATTGAGGTTTGTGGACATTTTACGCAGCTCTCACCACAACATTTCAGTCTGGTTGAGGTCTGGACTTGATTGGGCCATTGCAACACCTTGATTCTTTTCTTTTTCAGTCATTCTGTTGTAGATTTGCTGGTGATCTTTGCATCATTGCCCAGCTGCAAGACCCAAACACTTTATTTTGATAGTACACTTTAGATTACAAATTTAAGAATCTGTTTAAAATATGCTGATCCCATATGCTTTGACATAGCATCACATGAAATACTAAGGTGAAGTACATTGTATTTAGCATTTATGGTAAATATGGTGGCATTAGACTCTCAACCAATGTTTGTAGCAAGAGGTTCCTGCCGGTTCCTGTTCTCTTATTGTAAGTCAAATGAGCCAGATTACTGAGATTCTCACCTTTTGATTGTAATGGCTCTTGGTGCCTCTGCCCCAGTCTTTGAGAAGTTATGATGATTGGATTAGGACTGGTGTAAATGGGGCAGGTTGCAATACCTGAATACTTCATTTGCATGCTTTGTTTGGGGTCGTCACCCAGGTGCTTTGTATCCATTTCTAAGCACTGCCCCCTAAGTGTATATAAACTACAATGTATCACTGCCTTAGTTAGACTTTTGATGACTGCAGCGCCACACAGCACATTCTCAATAAAGAACTCTGCTGAAGATACCCAAGAGTCAACTGGTTTTCGCTTCTGAGTTTCCAACAATGTCAGCTATTAACCCTAAACCTCTGAGAGTTAGTAGATATGCAGTTGCAAATTAATGAGAATTAGTTGACATGTAGTTGCAAAGTTACTTATAGTTTGTAGAATGTCTAAAGTGGACTATCAAAATAAAGTGTAACCCAAAGTTTAGCTGTCAGACAGATTGCCTTACATTTGACACTAGAATATTTTGGTATACAGAGCAGTTCATGGTTAACTCAACGACTGTGAGTTGCCCAGGTCCTGTGGCTAAAAACAAGGCTAAAATCATCACCCCTCCACCAGCATGCTTGAATTTTGTATGGGTGTTTGTGCTGATGCTGTGTTTGTTTTTTCACCAAATGGCACTGTGCATTGTTCTAGAAGTCGTGCGCTCATGGGCATGCTGGTCTGAAAACAAAGTGTGTTCAAGCGCATTGTTGGCATGTTCTTAATTTAAGGCACCTGAAATAGACAGCGGCATTGACCAACTAAGACCTGTTATGTATATAACTTCTTAAAAATGCTCTTAAGAATAGTCTTAACTTGACCTAAGTGTCAAAAATTCTTAGTAAAAAGTAAGACTTTTCTAAGAGTAGGAGACTTTTATAAAGAAGCTAAAAGCTTTTTAGTAAAGTCTAAGACCGATTCTTGAGTGTTGACTGAGGGGAGACTTGAAGTGTTGTGAACTAAGAACTACAATGTTGTCAACCCAAAATGGCAGCTCTTGAACTATGAAACAGCCAATAGTGAGCTTGCTCATGTGAAGTCACAGCAGCAAAACACCAATAATTTGATGTAACTACAATAGAATCATTTAACTAGATGAGTAAAGTTTGATAACAAACTTTAAGTTGGCTTGAGAAGGCCTAACCTGAAAGTTTGAAGCAGTTGTAAAAGTATGAAAGCAGCTAGCATGATTTAACACATTGCATACACAATTAAACATGTTGTTAACACGTTTTAGCATGATAGCTTGTTGCTTGTATTTTTATAGGCTGATTACAATGTTGTTAGCATGATTAGCACATTGTTAGCATTATTTGCAAGTTACTAGAATGTTGTTAGTATGATTAGCAAGTTACTAGCATGTTTCTAGCCTGATTAGCATGTTGATAGCATGTTTTGCGCATGATTAGCATATTACTAGCATGTTTCTAACATGGCTAACATGTTACTAGCTTGTTGTTAACATGTTTCTAGCATGATTAGCATATTACTAACATGTTGTTAACATAATTGGCATGTTGCTAGCATGTTTCTAACACGATTAGCATGTTACTAGCATGTTGTTAGCATGTTTCTAACATGATTAGCATGTTACTAGCATGTTGTTAACATGATTAGCAAGTTACTAGTACGTTTTAACATGATTAGCATGTTACTAGCATGCTGTTAGCATGTTTCTAACATGATTAACATGTTACTAACATGTTGCTAGCATGATTAGCAAGTTATTAGCAAGTTGTTAGCATGATTAGCAAGTTATTAGCATGTTGTTAGCATGATTATCATGTTACTATAATTTTGTTAGCATGTTTGTAACATGATTAGCATGTTACTAGCATGTTGTTAACATGATTAGCATGTTACTAGCATGTTGCTAGCACGATTAGCGTGTTACTAGCATTTTGTTAGCATGTTTTTAACATGATTAGCATGCTGCTAGCATGATTATCAAGTTACTAGCATTTTGCTAGCATGATTAACATGTTACTAGCATGTTGTTAGCATGTTTCTAGTATGATTAGCATGTTTCCTCAATTTTTTAAGTTAACTTATTGCTTTTTACACTGTAGTAACAAAATCAATTTCTTGGACAAACCTTATTCAGATTACAACACTCTCCCACTGATATATATATAGAGAGAGAGAGAGAGAGATCAGCGAACTCGCCATTATGACCTTATCCTCATCAGCTACAACGACTGTTTTGGCTATTTTAAATTAAAAGCATTGATCAGTGTTTTTTTCCTTTCTTATTTTGTTGGTTTAAGTGAAATGTGAGGTCATTAAAACCCTCCACACATCACTTTTGGCCACTGTTGTGTTTGGTGGGGTAAGTGTCACAATATTTAAGTCCCAGCTTACTGTGTCATCACCGGTGCGTTGCTGAATTTTTCTAATTTTTCAGCGAAAAAACATAATTACTAATTATCATTTATGAATAAGTTAAGTTTCTTACTTGGTCAGTTACAAAAAAATAAAATAAATAAATAAAAATTCCTTGATGATCAAGTTTGTATTATTTTATCAATTCCATATAATCATATAACTCCAATACATCATATGTTCATTGGAAAGTGTGTGTCTCCTCCTCTTTGCTGCCATCTTGTTACTCCTAACTAGGTTAGGAGACCTCTCCAGCTCTCTTAAATCATTTATGAGCTGAGACCAAGTCTTAACACTTAGGAACCTTTATGAATCACTCTTATTCTTAAGTCTAGGAATAAGAGTAAAATTACGTCATTCTTAGAATTTTAACCCACTTAAGACTAAAATTTTACTTTGAGCGGCTTTATACATATGGCCCCTAGTCTAAAGTCAATGTCGTGGTATTTTTTTGTAATTTAAAGAGCACATTAGTAATATGCACCTATAGGTGGGTGCACAACGCACGTAACACACAGGGATGCCCAGCAGCACACAAACATGCCAAATATTAAAAATTAAAGGATTATAAATGTAGTAGGCTACATAAATATGAAAATGCTTACATGTCATAATGGATAGTCACTGAATGCATCTGTCACAGTTTATTTCTGTTTTAGTGTTGGTTTTTGTCCTGTGAACTAGTTTTCCTTGTGTTCCTGTCATTAATTAGCTCATTAGTACACCTGTATTGTGTTCGCGTTGATTACCCTGTCTATTTCAAACCCTCTGTGTCTTTAGGTGGTGTTCAGTCTCGTTGCTACTTGGTTGTGTGTATACCTTGTTCGTAGAATCCATTAAATGTGTTTTGAGACTTATTCTTTTTTGGCCGTGCCCTTTTTCCCCACACACACTGTGACAGAAGACTGAACCCAAAACTAACGATAAAGGACAGGAAACGCTACGGCACCCTCGCATCCATTAACATGCCACCATCCACCGTGGATTAGCAAGAGACCGTTGCAATTATATTTTAGGGTGGCTGGCGTTTGGAGGTCTACGTAGAAGAGTTTCTGGATGCCTTCCATCGAGCCCGCTGCGATGAGGTCTGCTTGATGGAGGGATTTCGTTATGGGCTGGATGATGACATTCGCTTCATCATGGCCCACGGAGACCCATGCTGGACTATAAAGAGTTGCATCCACTTTGCGCTGTGGATGAAAGAATCTGCATTCATGGTCGACGAAGCGGATGTTGAGGATTACATCAGCGTCCAGCCCCAACACATAGACTTCTCGCAGCGTGGCCCAGAGCCCAGCCAGCCATTATCCCCACTCAGTACAGATTGTAAGCCTGAGCCCACTGCAGACAGAGCTGGAGCAGATCGCGTTTCAAGAGCCAGAAAAGGAGACTGAGCTAGACAACGCCTCAGAGCCCGAGCCCAACGTGAGGTCTGAACAGGTGTGTGAGCCAGATACATTGATTGTGCCCGTGGGAATCTTAGTGGAGTCCTAGTCTCTGTTTCTTTCCAGCCCTAAACCTTCTATGTCTCTGCTGGTTCAATCCAGCCCTAAAAATTTGGTGTCTTCTATGTGTCCCTCCTGCCCTAAAGTCCCTCAAACACCCACCCATCCTCCCTATCCCACCTCCGTCTTCTAGTTCTAACCTTCACTCCATTTTTTTTTGCCTATCACCTCCCCTGCTCACTCTCTGCCAGCTGCAGCTAAGGCTGCTCCTCATCCGCCTCAAGTCCCATTATCTCCACCATGGACTGTAACCCTAAGGGCTCTACTAGTCTTCCTTACCCCGCTGGCACCTCTTTGGACATGCATCCATATGCCTCCACCTTCTATGCTAGCCAAACACTCCATCCTATCTCCACTGCCACCTGTCATCCCCACTGCTCACCCTCAGCCCGCCATCACCCATGTGGGTTCGCCAATCGCTAGCTCCGCTCAGACGTGAGGATCCCTTGCCTCCACCTCAGCCCTCCCACCAAACGACTCTGCCTTAGCTCCATGCTCCCTCGTCTCCACCATGGTCCGTCTTCCCACCGGCTGCACTGGGCTCCCTTGACCCTACGGCTCCACCTTGGTCACTTGTCGACCATCCGTCGCCTCAGGATTACATTCCTCCGGCTTCACCTCATCGCTCCATCGCTCCATCCCTCCGGCTCTGTCAGGCTCCTCCTTCCCTCCGGCTTCACCTTCGTCCTTAGTTAATTCGGCTCCACCATGGTCTTCTGGAACCACGTCTTTGCCTCAGTCGCCAGAGCCTGCTGCTACGCCTTGGCCCTCCGGATCCTCTGTGTCACCCAGGCTCTGTGTCTGCTTGGCTTCGTCTGGGTCTCCATCACCGGCATCATTGCAGGAGCTCGTATCCCTGGTTCCACCTCCCAGGCCTCCATCATGGCTCCTCCCTCCAGCGACTCCGCCGTGGGCCCTCATCCTGGCTGGGCTCTGGTCGTTCTCTACTCATCCTGTCCTCCTCAAGCTCTTCATCCTCCCTCGGCAACGGCCAGCTATTCCCTGGCTCCTTCCTCCTTCGGTACCTCCCTGGTCCCATTTGCTCCTCTCTCCGTCCCTTCGCCACTCCTGTCATCTGTTCGCCCTACTCTTCTGCCATCCCTTCACCCACACTCTGTATGTCCACCATCACTTCGCCCACTCCTGCCCCCTTTTTGGACTCTCTATTATCCTTTTCGGGAAGGGGCGAACAGGCTCTTAAAGGGAATGGGAAATGAGACTCCGATTGGTTTATTGCACATTATGAAAGGAAACACACCCATTACTCATTAAAATAACAGGGACAACCCTGCCCGGTTCGCCCACCATTTTTACCTGTCATTAAACTAGCAAACGTGGATTTGGACACGCCCTAAGTGCACCTGTGTCATGCACTTTAAACCATGCACTTAGATCGTTAAAGTAGGGCCCAAAGAGTTTGTACGCATGGTCTAGAATGTCCATACGGTGTGTAAATATTTGTCCAAGTTTATTTTTCATAAATACCGACATGTGCGTGGAAAATTGTGTACACATATTTCTATGCCCATTTTGGGCATACGCAAGATGTTGTAGCATATCAAAGCGAATCTGGCAATTGAAGATTCGTTTAGACGTGTTAAAACAACCCAAAGAGCCAAATTCCACAAAGAGGCCCAGGATAACCAGACAACATCATAAATCTGTCCATGACACCCTGGCGCCATGAGTCTGAAGTAAGCCTAACCAACCAACTCCTTCGCAGCTTTGAACAACTCAAAACATTAACACAAAAGAACACAATTATTGATAATCCCAACTCAGGAAGGAGATTTTGGAGCAAGAAACCCAAGATTAATGGTCAAAGACACAGCACATCATGACCATCACATGAGAAAAATCATTAGTAGAGACTTTGTTGGACTTTGTTCCCCCACCCAAGACAAGGACCAGACTGAGATTCCCTCTATACCCTTTTGACCTTTTTGGCTCAGAGGACATACCATCCCGTTCACAGAATGGCACAAAAACTGCCTTTTCATGTATATATGCACCTAAATGATGCTAAAAGTACTTATGAGCAACTAATCATTTCTATGCATACCTCTGTATTATGTATGTAACCCACACATTTGACTATTATGTTCTAATTACTTATTGCAGTGATTCTCAACCGGTGGGCTGCGGTTCTCAAGTGGGCCTTGGAGCACCATCTGGTGGGCTGTGTAGGCAGTGGTAGACTACCCCCAAATTCATTTTTATTTATTTTTTAATTGACATATCTTGTTATTTTCTAATTATTTATTTATTGTTCTTATAAATTTATATGATCAAAAACACTCAAGTCAAGTCAAGATGCATTATCTAAAAGCTAATTTATGTTTAAATATCGCAACACCAATCTAGTCAAAACGTCAGATTGAAGATTTGTTCAATCAGATTAATAACATTACTGTCACGCCCCATTCACATGGGGCGCCAACGTTAACGCTTCACGGAGGGCGTGTCTGAAGCTTTGCGCTGATTGGCCATCATAAATCAGTTTTGCAAGGCTTGATGTCACTCCATTCATGAGAAGCATTAAGGGTGACGCCCCGTGTGAATGCGGCATCAGAGCCGTTGAGGCGGTGTTCTCAACGGCTCTGGTTACTGTAATATGGATCGTTTTCTGAAAAGAAAAGCAGATGTGGGAGACAGACCTGTGCAAGCAAAAGCTTTGAAGTATGTGGTGAGAAAATATGACGCTGAATACATTAAATTTGGTTTTATAAGGTTCTGCCAACATAAACAAACGGTCAGTGAAGATGAAGAAGAGGATGACGTGTTCTCCCGGTGCCCCTTTATATTGTGGTCGCACCGGTAGTGACGTCATAGGCTGTCACCGCCCAGTGTTATTGTCGTGTTTAGATGTATGCTTCAGGACACCGGTCACGGCGAGGCGTTCCCCATAGCGACCTCTAGAGGACGCAGTGTCTCGTTCCCTTCTCAGGGAACCATGGTTACACACGTAACCTGAGACGTTTTCTTTTAAAAAACTGTAGGGGATTAACCGAGAAGTCCTGGCCAAATTTACCTATTGGCCTCTATCCATCATCAGGCCTCCTAATCATCCCAGTTTGTACTGATAGGCTTCCTCATCACCAATAAGCTGATGTGTGTTCTAGTGCACTATGCCTGCCGTCACATCATCCAGGTAGATCATAGTGTAAGACTGAAGTCATGCAGGACTTAAAATATTCTTAATATTCAGGAAAACATGAGTTAAAAGTTCTTTCTTTGGATCATAAAAAGCATGGGTTTGAAAACACTGTAGTAATTATTACAGTGAATACTTTATTCTGCATTATGTATATAATTTTTTTGTGTACAAAATTTATATAATGAGCGAGTACATCATGAATCAGTTTTCCACACTGTGTTTTGGTCCAATCCTGAATCACTATGTCACGATTAAGTGTTTATATTTGGACTAGCCCAGTACCTGCATGAATCGCCATAGACATAAACATAAAGAAGAAGCTCCAGCTACAATGTTCTGCCTCAAGACACAAGCAGTTCTGTCTATTAACTTCTAGACACAGTGCAACTTTGTTTAATTAAAAATAACAATAGTCGTTAAGTTATTAAATTAATATCAAACCGATTGACAGCTGGCACACCAAAAAGGTTATAAGGCCTTATTGTCTGTATGATTTTTCCTACATAAATTAACTTTTGCATGTGTGACTGTAATCATGCCCTGACAATACTAAATCAGTTTGGTGATATCACCACCTATTGGTCAGCCTTAATAAACAACTGTATAGCAGTAAAAGAAGTTTTAATCAAGGTTTTTGACAATCCTAAACATTCGTAAAAACCCACTCTGTTCTTTTCAGTTTATTTATATAATATCTGCTGCTTTTGTATTTGGTCCTGCAATTGCTGTTGGGTGTTATATATTTTTGTTTCCATGTATAGACAGTGACTGGTATTTACCCCACAGATGAATGAACTATAGTTAGAGTGGATGTGTTCATTTTGCTCTGAGCCTGAGCTGTGGGAGAGAGAGAGAGAGAGAGAGAGAGATTTTATAACACTTTAAAACAACTTAAAACATTAAAACCATATACATCACTCAAATATTGTTCATGGTTTTATAAAATAAAAAAGACATTTAGCCAAAATGAATTTTAATAACAAATCAATATTCTTCATGGTTTTATAATTACTTTAAGCTCTTAAAAACTTGTACACAACAGTTAATAAGTGTTTACTCACACTCAAGTTGTTCCACACCTGTATAAATTTCTTTGTTCTGCTGAAAACAAAATTATATTTTGAAGAATGTTTGTAAACCAAGCAGATCTGGGGCACCACTGACTCCCAGAGCAGGAAAAAAAATTGTGAATGGTGCCCGAAAACTACAAATATTCTTCAAAATATCTTCTTTTGTGTTCAGCAGAACAAAAGAAATGTAGTAAATGAAAAAGTTAAAAGTAAGTGGTGACAAAACTATCCCAAAATGTAAAACCGAAAATGAAACCAACCTTAAAAAACTTAAACCGGTCACAACATAAAACAGTGAAAAACATTTTCCCTCTGTTCACAAAAATGTCACTTTCTTCAGGTACAAATTCCACTGTCACTATCACCATATCACTATGTCCACTATCAAATTCATAATTAAAACCTTGTCTTCACACCTGAGTTTCTTTTGCATTGTCCAGAAAATGATCCCAAACATTGTCCAACAGCATCCACATTATTAAATTTCCCAAAAATTCCAGTAGTCGTCTTAAGGTGAACTTTTTTGCTATTACTAAAATTTGTCTCTTCGCTTGAATCAATTTTTCAAATGCCATTTCTTCAACTTTCCCCACCCCACTACCTACACCAAACAAAAAAAAACTTAAGAGCAAGACTGCAACACCAACCAAACACTTTCATACCCCTTCCCCCATACCCCATTACGCTACTACGTGTTATCTACGTGACTATATAAAAAAACATTGCATGTCCTTGTGTTTTTGCCAGCAGTGTGGCACTTCTTGTTTTGTTGTTCGCTGTACCGGGAGTGAATCTAAGAAACCGGCAGCTCATTCTCATCTGTCTTTTCTGGAGATTAAATCAAAAATCAAATGGTTGATTCACTTTTTCACACACTGGGGCTCTCTCATGCACAGAGTTGTGTATATTTAGTTATAAAGGGCAACATTGCTCAACAAGACTGCTATAGACATCAACAGCATTTCTGCACCACCTCCTGCAGTGAAAATGCACAGAACCATTTCAAGAGCAAAGACTTCCATTGGCAGAAAAGTGTTAACACACAGAGAGAGGATCACTCACAGACCAACAAAAATGACAGAATCATGAAACACAAAACCAAACATTACCTTGTTTGTATTCGTTCTCCAACTGCTCAGCCACATTGTTCTGCTTCATCTTACTCAGGATTTCCAACGTGATGAGCACAGCTTTTTCTGGTTTAAAACAGGCTACCATCTTATCCACTGTTTTTAAGATATCTGCGTTTTTTATGACTTTATAATTATTCTGCAAGCGCCACTGAAATTCCTTTAGATCATTTTCTTCCAGATCCTTCAGTGAGTTTACAAGAAGCTCTTTAACAGATGCCATTTTCCTTCACTGATTCAAATCTGCTGGACAAGAAGCAACAGATCTGAAATAGTTTCACTCTTAAATGTTATTTGGAATATAAAATGAAGCTTTTATGATCAAATCAAGTCTTTCAGAAGTACAGCATCCAAACTTATTTGTTAAATAGTGATTCCTCTGTTTATCTGCCATATATCCCCTGTGTGTGTACTTGTGGTCTTTTGTATTACTTCCTGTGTTACATAATGTTCTATAGTCCTATGTAGTTTTCCCTGTTGATTAGTTCTCCCCAGGTGTTTCACATTAACCAAACCCCCTTGTTATCTTATTTAGCTTGTTAGTCTGTGTATTTACAGTGCTTGTGGTTCACTTGTGTTTCGTCCAACCTTGTATGTGTATGTTTCTTTGTTCTCCATGCTTCCAGTGGTCCCTGGTGTTTATTAAAGGGGTCATCGGATGCCCATTTTCCACAAGTTGATATGATTCTTTAGGGTCTTAATAAAAAGTCTATAATATACTTTGGTTAAAAATTCTCA
>JAHKKF010534829.1:15642-26560 GCA_019740295.1 Labeo calbasu
GCATTTCAGGATTTTTCTTCATATAATGGACTTCAATTGTGCCCCCGATTTTGAACTTCCAAAAAGTAGTTTAAATGCAGCTTCAAAGGGCTCTAAACAATCCCAGCCCAGGAAGAAGGGTCTTATCTAGTGAAACGATTGGTAATTTTTTTTCAAAAAATAAAAATTTGTATACTTTTTAAGCACAAAGCTCGGGTAGCACAGGCTCTCGGATGCGCGTCCATGAGTCGTTCTTGAACGATTCATTCATTTTGAACGATTCGTTCATTTTGAACGAATCTTTAATGTGACTCGCGAAGAACGAGTCGCCTTGGGGAGTGATTTGTTCAGTTGCGCATGCGCAACATCCTATTAGGTTCTGTACTGGAATTAGTTTGAAAAAAGATTAGTTCATTTTGCTGAACGTGACTCAAAGGTCCGAGTCGGTAAAATGATTTGAACTTCCCATCACTACTACGAATCACGTCTAAGTTCATCGTCTGTGAACTTAGAACTGTGAACAAGGTAGAGTATGGTGAAAAACTCCATCTTATTTTCTCCTACAACTTTAGAATCGTCCGACACGTTGTACCTTTTTGTTTGTAAACAGCGTTTGACTTACTTGCACTTCATTAGTCTTTGCGCGTTCGCTTTGTAAGCACTGGGTCTGTAGTTCTGCTTACAATCGGCGTGACCTTTCGACATGATTCAATACGTAGCATCGTGAATGCACATACCAGAACCTGTGCTACACAAGCTTTTGTGCTTAAAAAGTATATACATTTTTATTTTCCGAAAAAAATGACAGATCGTTTCGCTAGATAAGACCCTTCTTTCCTGGCTGGGATCATTTAGAGCCCTTTGAAGCTGCATTTAAACTACATTTTGGAAGTTCAAAATCGGGGGCACGTCATATGAAGAAAAATCCTGAAATATTTTCCTCAAAAACCATAATTTCTTTACGACTGAAGACAGAAAGACATGAACATCTTGGATGACAAGGGGGTGAGTAAATTATTTGTGAATTGCTGTTCTGGAAGTGGACTTCTCTTTTAAGGCTGCGCTGTACTTGTCCAAAAGTCTGTGTAAAGACATAATTAGTGTTGCCAAGTCCCAAGTGCCTGTTGTCCCACGGAACTGGGCTACTTTAATACCTTTGCAGCGGGTTGATTTTTAATGTCCGCAGGTTGAAGTGACCCCAATAACGTGAAATTTAGCCCCTGGAATGCTTATTTTACCAGGTGAGTCCCACCAAAAAAGTTTACCCCCCAGAACGTGATTATTACCGGGCGACCCCCCTCAAAATGCGATTGGGCTACTTTTGGGCTAGTTTCGAGTAGCAATTGGGTTGGTTTTGTTGTGAAACCCTGGCAACCCTGCACATAATGTTACATAAAATCCAGACTAAATTAAGCCTGACCTGAGCTACTTCAGCCTGTAGGATCATACAGTAGGCCTGAAACGATTAGTCGACAAATATTTTGTTGAGTAGTCGTTTGATCTCATATGACTCAATGTAAGAGGCTGCAATAATGCAGTTTGACCACTGAAGCGCTGTAGCACAAGAATGTAATTCAGCCCTCCTGCAATTCAAGAGAAGAAGACACACTCACTTCAGAGCAAATGCAGCCAAACCTGAGCGGCTCAAAAATACAACAAAAACTGACAGCGGTGAGAAAGCAATGTGAATGTTTGCACGAGCTCTGCAGTTTGGTACTGCAGTAAAGTCCAGCCATGTCATGTTTATTTATATAGTACTTTATACAATAAAGTGTATTTATGCCCTAAATCAAGCAGATTTACAGCATTAAACATGAAAAATCAGAGTCAGTGTCGCTGTTAGAATTGCAACTTTTCTGTTATAAAGCAGCTCTCCAGTGTGGAGCTAGCTAATGATAAAATCTTTTTATTAGTGGGGAAAGAAATTATTTCATTAAAGTGATAATTTGGTTTGCAGAGATCAAAGCCTGATGTAGCTCAGGACTGTTTTGATTATCCTAATACCTCTCTAAGGTATTTTAAGAGAGATTATGTTGTGAATAAAATAATTAATCCAAAAATAAAGCATCTTATCACATACCTTATTTTGTTTCTTAGCCATATGACTTACAAAAGGAGATGTTAGGCAGAATGATGTGTCATTTAGGTACTTTTTCATGTAGATAATTAAATGATGAATAAGAGAGTTTCTGTCTGTCATCTCATCGAGTTCCAAATAGATCTTTGTATAAATAAATTGTATAATTGTAATTACATAATATGATTTTCAAAAGCTGAAATTACCTTTATTTATTTGTTAGAATATGTATAATAGTGTTGCCATGATACCAAAATTGTGACTTCAGTATGATACCTGACTAAAATATCACGATACTATGGAAAAACATAGAACAACAGGAAAAGTACTTGAACAATAGATGATCCAAATGGAGATCATAGTTATTTTATCTATTAAAACTTTCATCCCAACTTTTAAAAAAATAATAATCACATGCTAGTGCCACTACACAGATTAAGCCAAATCTTATTTCATGATATAGTATTTTTTTTTTCAGAACAACAATTTCTATCATGACATAGTCATTTTTTATCTTTGTTATTAATAATAAGAACCTAGATGCAAGTAACAAACTAAAAGACAACTGCAATAAAACAAAGACACAAATGAAATAAAGAGGGCCCTATGAAATCTGTTTTATTTTTTCCTAAATTCCATTTGATTTTTTCTAGACTCTATTTTAATGGTTACATTATATATATATATCAAAAAGTCTAACTGAAATCATGAAACTTGCATAATTTAACATCAATTTATTAAAAGTTAACAGAAATTACATGTTTTTAAGGCTTATGAAATACATTTTATTTTTTTATTTTATGTTTCATTAATTTTCTGGATTCTATTTTAATCGTTACATTATTAGTAGTATTAGTATTTTTATTAGTAGTAGTAGTACTATATTTACATTAAGCAATATATTAATATATTTCTAGCTGTCAAGTTAAACTGAACTTTTATTTTGACGGGTTGCTGTGAAGACCTTTAGGGTCTTCATTATATGATGATAGTTTTCCGCAAAAGAAACGGTAAAATGCTCATGCAGTGACTCAGAGCAGTTCTAGAGAATATGTTCATGTGTTCATGTACTCATATATTGAGGGGGCTGAGACTGAATACACCGCGAACGTCACGCGTATGTATGTAGTAAACAAAACTGCGCGTCTGTGCCATTCTCTAACACAGACACTCAAAAATACGGGTCTTATTAAAATCGTAACATTTTTAAAAGCAGGGTATCACAATAGATTTTAAGTACTGGTATATTGTGCAACGCTAATGTATAAAGAAATATTTTAACTAACTGCAAAAGGTGAATAATTCAAAAGTCTACTGATTAATCAGTGAAATAATTGACGATTAGTCGATTAATCGTTCTAGTAATCATTAGAATAATCGATTATCAAAATAATCGTTTGTTGCAGCCTTATCATACAGTTGTATTTGCTGTGTAAATGTCAAGCTCTGTCATGAAACTCTAGGTGGCAAAGGCTGATTTGCGATAATGCAAACTGATGATATTCACAACATTTAAACTACTTGGCACAAGCTGATGGTTCGTTTCATTAGGGTGACCGCCTGTCCCGCTTCGCCTGTCCCGCACAGCATTTTCATTTTAATCGTTTTTAAAATGAAAATGTATTAAGAAAACATCCATTCATCCATTCGTCCTTTTAAGAAAACATCCATTCGTCCATTCGTCCTTTTGCCTTTTTAAAAAATAGCTTTTATTTATTCTTTTTGCGGCATAGTTTCTGCGTAAAAGGATTTGCGGACCACATCAAGTGATCTAGACCCACAGACGGAAATGGTCGAGCGCACACGGAAAAACATGATATTCTCCATTCATTTTAACGACTTAAAAAAATTGATGCTGCTTTCAGACGCAACTTTCTTATTTTAATAGCTCATTTGAGGTGGTTTATGGCGGTATTTTAATGACAAATATCTAGAGCACATTATTGTAATGCGGGGCGCATCAAAATGCGCAAGCACAAATCTCTTCTCGCAGGTGGATTCTCTTTACTCTCATTAAAAAAAACACTCTTCTGTCGCTTGCATGTGCACGCTCAGAAAGACAGATTAGCGCATATGACAATGGATGTAATCAATATAGCATAACAGTAGAAGATGTATCAGTCTCACACGTGTCCCGCGTTGTCCCGCAAAATCACATCTATGTCCTGCAACAGCCCTATTGCCAGGTGGTCACCCCATGTTGTATACGCAGCCAATGAGCTTGCTGCTTTACATATTATTGGCTGTTTAGAACAAAAGAGCACTAGAGCATTTTGGCAGCGCGCTTTCAGAGTTCCTCTGAAAGCCTCCACCTCCCCAGCTCCACCTGTCTAGATCTGCTATGGGTTATTATATTCAGCTGCAGCATCATAGCAGATCTATCCCGCCAAGACCAAATACACTAACATTATCATATCCATTACCATGTTAAAATCTTCAGAGAGTTATCATGATAGAAATGCACGACAGAGATGCACACCTAAATGCGGCTTCTGTGTCACCTTTACAGAGTAGATTTGGCATAAAATCTAAGTTACTCAGTAATAACTTCTTGTTTATTAAACTGTTGAGTAAAAGCACTATTGCAGTCATGCTGTTGGTCTGAAACTGAAACAGTTTGTTGACATTACACTGAACCAAAGAAAATGATATTTTTCATGTTATGACCTTTTCTTCTACAAGCGTCTTTCTCTCCGCATTTGAATCTCTCATATGCTTGTATTTACTATTCTGTGCATGTTGTTGTATACTTACTCAAATATTATTAGCATTCACAGCACTCATAACTGCATGCTTCTTGGTCATAACAAATAATATTCAACTCTATTTGCCCGTGTAGAGGATGTAGCAAAACCAGAAATAAGTAATCCCAAGTGTAATAATTCTGATAAGGCCGTGGTGTACTGGAGATATTTAATCTTCTAATTTGTGGACTCGAGATCGTATTGAATTTAAATCATTCTAACGACATCCGAGATTAGAAAAAGGAGCTGGATATATGGCCCCTCTGTGCAGAAGAACCCAGCTATATTATTGAGGCGTGATGGATTCAAACCGAAAAATTGAAAATTGAACTTGGGGAATGAACTTTCGGGACATTCAGGTGGCCACATTTCACCACCGCCTACCTGATTTTCTCAGGTCCGATAAAGTCTGTGCAATCGACATTTCAGGCTCTGGAAGGTTGAATAGATTTACTGAAGTCCTTGACGTGGCAAAATTTCATCTCGACGCACGGTAATCAGTCATTATTATTTCAAGATGGTTCACGTCCTCCCCTCTATTTATGTTGAGGGTAGAGAATGATAATTAGTGCTGAAACTAAACAAATGAAGGCAGAGTAAACATTTGTGCATCATTGGTAGTAGCATTTTTTGCTTCAATTGAGTCAGTTGGACAATGCAAATTAACAGTAATGTTCTAGAATCGCAGAACATTTAAAGACGTCAGATGCTTTTCCTGCGATGCCTAGAATGTGTGAATCTAACACTTTAACATGGCAGCATTTATTAGCCATTATGATGTCTTGGTAGCTTGGGGTGGAAAATTGCATGCTTTGTGTTTCGCTTCAGATGTTACAACGAGGAAAAATCAGAGAGAGGCGCACGTAATGCTGCACCCTTCAGAAAATGGATTCTGCTCTGGGTGGTTGAATATAAGGAATAAAAAAACGTGGGTTTCCACTGTGAAAGAACCTAAAGTCAGCACAGCATAAATTTCATTTGAGGAGTGCAAACACAGTGAGGAATCTGAATGAGAAAAAGCTTGTAGATGAATTCATGTATCTTTGAAAACATCACCCTGAACATATCCTCCATTTCAAAGAATGTTGGTGAACAATAAAAAGCACTTTGGCTGGGCTTTGATGATCTTGGCCTGCTCATGTGTGCATGTGAATATCTATAAATGTATTCTGAAAGATTTTAAAATACAGTGCATAGATACTGACTTCATAGATAGAGACTTGAATGCAGCACTTCTAACCAGTAAAAAAAGAATATTATTTCAGTCTATCTACTTAAAAAAAAAAGAAAGAAAGAAAAGGAAAAAAAATAATTCAATATGTTACTTGCCATTTCTTTATAATTATTTGTGAAATTAACTAGCAAGTACTGATCAAAAAATTCTGCACCAAATTCTTTTTTTCGTTGTATGATGAGTATATTTTTACATGTTAAATTAAAAGTATTTGTGATGTTTTTTGGGGGGCATAATAAAAAAAAAAACAGTGTGATACAACTGTTTTAATATAACAAATTATAATAAAATAAAATAAAATAAAATAAAATAAATGTTACGATTGACAAGAAAATCTAAAAAGTAGTTTGCCGTTATATTTTATTATTATTAAAAAAAAATTAAATACAAACATGAATATATATATATATATATATATATATATATATATATAGATATAGATATAGATATGATAAGACCCTCTTGATTAATTGTTAATTTGATGTGGTGAGAAAAATGTAATAATATATAGAAATTAATAATACAATAAATATTTTAAATATTTTGTATCTTTAAAATTATATTTACTTTACTACAATTGTTCTGATATAACAAATAAAATAAAATAAATGATTAAAATGTATAGATTTGCATATATTTATTCTAAATTAAAATTATTTTGATATTTTTGGGGGGCCTAAAGTAAAAAAAAAGTCAATATAATAAAATAATAAAGTAGTTTGGCATTTTATTATTTTTTAGCAACTAAAAAAAATAATAAAATGCTTCAACACACACATACACACACACATAAAAGGGGCATAAAGTAAAAAAATTCAGGGTGATACAACTGTTCTGATATAACAAATAAAATAAAAAATAAAAAAAATGAATTTTTAGAATTTAATAATAAAATAAATATTTAAAAATATATATTAAAAAACTTTTTGTATGCTTATGCATATATTTATAGGTATAAAGAAAATATGTTATTATTTATTTATTTATTTATTTATTTATTTGTTTGTTTCTTAATAGGTAGGCCACTTGGCATTTTGGAGGCCTTAAATGTGACATTTCAAGAGTGAATTTCCAAGAACTTGGCATATATTACATTTTTTTCCTTTTTTTGTTATTGTGTGCACTTTTATATGTGAAGGATTTTTTTCTTATTTATCTCGGGTGCTTATCAAAAACCTCATTCTGCCTTGTCATGAAAAATCCAGATATGCCACAGAGTCGAGTGTGTAGATGCCTGGAGCCGATCTAATTTGCTAAAGTAATGCTATCAGACTGAGCCGTTTGGCACAAGCGCATACGGACAAGGTGGAAAAGAACGCCGGGGCTCCAGCTCGTGTTGTTTATCTCCTCCAGACTTATTTGGCTGTTTGCATCGTTTCGGTAACGGGGAGCCAGGTGCAGTCTAGACTGGTTAATGGAGCATTGAATTGGTTTTAAAGAGCAGTACTTTTTTGTAATTTGGAAAGCGGTTGTCTTTGTAAATTGCATTATGAATAACATCCATTTTGTCAGGTTTTATGTTTATTGTGGATTTTTAGCATAACATAATATAGGCTGATGCAGAAATAATGTGGTTGTTCTCTGTAGTGGAGCTCAATGGACTGTTACATTACACACTGGCGGCGGTACAGAGGTCATTCCAGAAGCACAGAATGTGCACAGGCTTATCGAACCTTGCCTTTCACTCAAGGGAGATCTACTGTGTTTATCGCAGCCACCAACCAAAACTTGAAGAATTCAATAGTACAACGTTATTTAGCCGCCAACATTTTTATCTCCCTTTCCTGACCTGTTTTTTCTTCTCTCTCTCTCTACTAAAGCCAATTACCCCTCAAAATCAATATGTGGACTAACTGTGCTTGCAGTCAGATGGTGCGAGAGTGAGTGACAGGAAGAGCGAGCGAGCAAGAGAGAGAGATCTCACCACTTTTTATTGGCTTCTAAAGACCCCATGAATTTGCTTGACAAGTGCAATTTTCTTTCCAACATCGACATATTCTACAGACAGTTAGAATGGGGCATTTCAAAAGGCTTGTCCTTTAAAAATAATAATAGTACTGCCAAAATTAGTGCATTATTAGTGCATCAGTTAACGTATGGCCGGAGTTAGGGTTGGCCACCCCACTCACAACTTCTGCTTCTGTCTCTTTTTTTCTTGACAATAAGTGAATTTTTTAGTCGCAGAACATCTTTACGACCACGTTAAATGGAAGACTTTTCTTTAACTTCACTTCAGTGCCAGGCGCTAGTCAAAAGAGCGCGGGAAAGCTACAGGTGACAAGCTTCAGTAGAACAAGAGTGAACTACGTTCAGATGAGATGTTGTCTGGTATATGTTTGTAAAAAACAATTTGACCTGTCCTGTCAATCGTTATACTGTGCTCGTAGCACGCTCGCTTCAGTTGCACGTAGAAATGCGCCGGTGCACTGTAGCCTGTATCATTTCATATTAAAGCATGAATGAAACTACGAACGTGTTTCAGATCCGCGTCACGTTTAGAAGCGGTAGCTCTTAAAGTAATAGCAGCCAAATAAGCTAATGTGATGTCTGTTTATCACTGAACAAAAGAAAAAAGGGGAAATCAATAACTCTTGAAGCTAGGGGTGTGCGATATTGACAAAATAATATCTTGATATTTTCTGGGATTTTATTGATAACGGTAATTAGGCGATATTTTGCTGCATGTGTTATTGTACTGGTATCTTAAAGGGGTCATCGGATGCCCATTTTCCACAAGTTGATATGATTCTTTAGGGTCTTAATAAAAAGTCTATAATATACTTTGGTTAAAAATTCTCAATGGTTGTGTAAAACAACACCCTTTTTACCTTGTCAAAATGAGCTCTGCCAAAATCATCCAATTCTGAGGGATTGTTCCTTTAAATGCAAATGAGCTCTGCTTGCCCCGCCCCTCTCTACTCTCTGTGGAGTGACGAGCTGCTCTGAGAGACTTTACCCGCGTTTAGCGCATTTAGCCGCGAAACTTGCTAACTAGCACATTATTAGGAAAGGTGATTGCAGAGATTCATAAAAAAAACCTTATACTCACTTCTGTTGTAGGTGAAGCTGGATCACAAATGATTTGCACGAACATAGACGCATTTATGTAGATCGGGAGACGCATTCCCTTCACAAACAAATGTAATCAACTGCATCTTTAGCAGCTCAGATGTCGGAAGTAAATGACAACCACTATGTTCATTATTACATCCAGCAACACAACACCTCAATTGCTCAATCTGAGATATTCTCTAATTTACATCCCTGCTCTGGCATTGAAACAATGGAGGTCGGACTGTGACAGCTGATCTGAGGTAAGACGCTCATGTCAGTCAACTATCGTGGGAGCAGCCTCTGTCGGTGTGAGAATGGCATCTGGGAACGGCTCGATTTGAAAAGGGGATATTATTTTTACAGATTAATTAAACACCACTGCATGGATTTGTGGCATTTAGATGTATTTACACACTGTTTAATGCAGGTCATGAATGCATTTAACCTGCAGTTACAAATGCATAAATAATGTGTTGACATTACCATAAAACATTGAATACTGATATTTGAAATGATTTAAATCATAAAAAGATACTTTAAAGAAGAAGTCCACTTCCAATACAAAGATTCACATATAATGGACTCACCCCCTTGTCATCCAAGATGTTCATGTCTTACTTTCTTCAGTCGTAAAGAAATTATGGGTTTTTTAATGTTTTTGTATTTAGTGTTTGATAAGTTTATTAAATTTCTGTATATTTACTTGCTGAAAGGTGCAGGTAAATAATTGGTATATGTGAAGTTTTTTTTAAGTTTACATTACAATTTTTTATAAAGTTTAATAAATGTTAAAAGTGATAGCTCTCAATTATACTGTAATGTTGAATGGCTATAGTCAAAGGTTAAATATTATGGGGAAAAAAGAACAATTTCCTAGAGACGTCAGTAATATTGGTATCAGTGATTAATTTTTTGTAACAAATATTAAAAATACACTGTCTTTAAGTTGTTTCTACATTAATTTGAAGATTGAATGTGAAATTATTGCAATAAAATAGTATATTTAAAAACTGTAATGTTAGGTGGGATTAATTCGTTATTTTTTTAATCGATTGACAGCACTAATAAATTATTATTATTATTATTATTATTATTATTATTATTAATATTATTATTAATAATAATAATAATAAATAAAGTGTCTTTAAATGTCAAATGTCTTTAAATTTGATCTTGAGACTCCCCAAAACATGATGATTTATAAATTAATTAAATGTTTTAAATACTTTTAAATATATTTTAAACTGTTTTAAAATGATAAAATTATACTAATAATAATAAGGAGGTGTTCACTCATATGTATTTAAGGTGTAAGGAAAATGTGTTATTACATTTTGCTTGACATTTTAGAGGCATTAAACATGACATTTCAAGAGTGAATTTCTTCTTTCTTAGATGTATAATTTTTTTCCTTATTGTGAGCACTGTTATATGTCACATTACTCACATACATGTCTGAAAATATTTTTCAGAAAAATATAATATCAGAAAAGAGAGCTTAAAATGCATATATACACTGCCCTCCAAAAGATTGGAAACACCCTAGAAAAGTGGGGTTTTGGACAATATTGGCATGAATCCTTTTTAATTTGTGATAATTTTGCACTGATAAGGGACAACACAAACTACGAAAACATATTATATTACATAAACACTTTATACATAGAAAAATATTGTCCTGATATTGTCCAAAACCACACTTTGCCAGGGGTGTTTCCAAACTTTTGGAGGGCAGTGTAATTTTATTAGCTTATAGGAGTACAGTAGCATATACTATTATTAATAATAATAATGCAACATAATATTATACAGTGTATATATATATATATA
>JAHKKF010534830.1:0-20127 GCA_019740295.1 Labeo calbasu
TAACAGAACGTTCTTACATGGTCCTCTTTTAGTCATACAATAACGTTCGCAATATGACTTTAGGAGGACGTTCTATATTTGGTCCTCTTTTAGTCATACAATAACATTCGCAATATGACTTTAGGAGGACGTTATTCTATGGTCACATAAGAACGTTAAGATCTTCATTCATCCTCAGCAACGACCATATAAACATCAAAGCCCGCACTGATTCGTTCGTCCAAATTCAAAATTTACCACTTCAATTAACTACGCAGTAAAACCGAATACTCATTGGTCCTCGCCTGCTTCGTCACAGATTGTGACAGTGTTTCTGTCTAGGTATGTTTGAATGATGCACGCTTTCACAAAGTGAATCAGGAGGATAGTCTGGGTAATATTTTTAGCGATTAAAAACTTAAATTGTGCTCTGCACCTCACACTAAACTATTGTATTTCACCTGCGGTGGCAACGCAGCATCATTTGGACTACTTTTGGTAATGTTTTGACATTTTTGCAGTAAATTATTGGGATTGCACTTGTCTGTCTGTCATGGTTTTATTTATAGCCTAACGTTACTGTAAGAAATGGCTGTGGTTAGGTTTAAAGGTAGAAGTGGGATTAGCGTACCAAAATATTTTTTGTAATCCTATGTTGTTTCTAAAATGTTTCTTGCATATTTCAGTCTATTACGTTTCATATGTTTTTATATTCGCTATTATATGGGTATGTTTGGGTTCAGGGATAGGTTGAGGGGTCTAAAAATCTAAATTGCTTATCAATAATGTATATATATATATATATATATATATATATAATTATTCATTTATTTATTTATTTTTAATTACATAGTAATGATATAAAAGATTCGTAAATAATTTATGATTTTAACTGACCAGGCTAAGATAAAATACACAACGTTTGTGGATCAGAATGTTTGTTTCTTTTCTGTCTTTTTTCTAATAATGTAAGTTATGAATTAATTAATTAATTTTTTACAGTTGTCTTCCATTTTTGCGCCCGTTTTGTCTTTCCTATGATTAGTAACGAACACTGTACTGCAGTGAATGCAGTGTTTTCATACTGTGCCCCTTTCTGTGCTTTCCAGACCTGGCCATGTACCCTGCCCTCTTCATACAGGTTGTCATGATGTCATTACTGAAGGTAGGCTTATCTTGCAAAATAGGTTTTCAAATTTGCAGCAGCTGACATACCAGAAAAATGTTATAATTGTCACGTTATAATGTGATACATTACCAGTTAGAAGTTTTTGAATAGTACGTTTTTTTTAAATGTTTAAAAAAAAAAAAAAGTCTCTTCTGGTCACCAAGTCTGCATTTATTTGATCCAAAGTACAGCAAAAACACTAGCATTCTGAAATTTTTGTACTATTTAGAATAACTTTTTTTGATTTGAATATATTTTAAAATGTAATTTATTCCTGTGATTTCAAAGCTGCATTCTTTACTCCAGTCACATGATCCTTCAAAAATCATTCTAATATTCTGATTCGCTGCTCAAAAAACATTTATTATAATTATTATGTTGAAAACAGCAGAGTATATTTTTTCAGCATTTATCTAAAATGGATATCTTTTGTAACTTTATAAATGTCTTTATCATCACACAAATCCAAATGTTTCCGCAGTGTGCAGTGCGCGTATGTGCGTGTTTTTTTTATATGTTTGACTGTATGTGTGCTTGCGGAGCCAGCACAATCACTTGATTTTTCTAACAGTGGAAACCGTTTACAGATAATTGAAACTGTAAACAGTTTGCTGTTTGTAAAATAAAGAAAAATAGGATAGCCGTCTTCTTTTCGCGCAGTACAAATATGAACCAAAACTCTGCATACTATCTATTTACATTTTTTTGTTTTGTTTTGTTAATTAAGTAAACATATTTATCTTATATGCCTATTTATTCATTATATATATATATATAGCCTAGCTTTATGAGGTATTTCTCTCTGTTTGCAGAAGTGCTGCAGGTGCGTGATGTGACGTGTCCATGTGAATCCTCATGTTCTGTTGTTTGCTGCTTTTTGCGCATGTAAAATTAATCCCGGGAAATAAATTTTGGTATTTTAACGGGTCACAGACACTTATCCTTTCTAAAATAATTAAATTCTAATTTAAAATAATCTTGTCGTTAACGGTTAATAATCGGTTAACGAGCGTTGGCTGTTGGTTTGGAAAAATAACCGAAATGAACATCCTTAGCATTTATACAACACTTTATTCAAAAGAAAGAGCCGCTCGTTCCGTGCGTCATACGTCATTACGCTATTTCTGCGTCATTGCACATGCGCAGTCCCCCGATCGAGTTTTTACATCAGAGGTCTCAAACTCAGGTCCTGGAGGGCTGCAGCTTTGCAGAGTTTAACTCCAACCAGCTCTATTTCACACCTGCTTGGAGTTTCTAGTAATCCTGAAGACCTTGATTAGCTGGATCAGGTGTGTTTGATTACGGTTGGAGCAAAAATGTGACCACTGAGTTTACATGCACATGAGACCACTGGTTTACATGCACTCTCAAACATATTAGAAAAGGAATAAACCTAAAGTTACAGGCTGATCCAACGTGCATGAAGTTCATTACCGCAACTATTGGATGCTCTAATGCATAATATCCAATGTGTTAGATACAATTAGATTCAAGTCTGGAGAATGTGAGGTCCGGTCAATGGCATCAATGCCACTGTCATCTAGAAACTGCACACTCATCATCATGCTACTCTGAGGATTTCATCCCGGTACCTTACAGTAGTAAATGCGGACATAAATACAAAAACAACATTTCCAGAACTGCTCTGAGACTCACTTCATGAGCATTTGACCATTTCATTTGAGTAAAACTATTGTCATAGGCTGCAGAAACTTAAAAGGTCCTCATGGCAACCTGTCAAAACATAAATTCCAATTAGCTTAAAGAATTTGTTAGAACTATATTACTGTGGTGCAGTAGAATATACATACTACTACTACTACAACAATTATTACAATTTTGCTCAAAAGAATAATCACACAGTACGCTATGTCTTCCATGCTTTAATTTTAACAGTAAACATCTTTGTTTGCCATAAATAAAGAGTTTAACTCTCATTTGATTAAAAGATAAATGAAATTGTTTTATACCTATGCACTGTAATGTAAGTTAAAACTAACTGAAATTTTAGTGTCACAAAGGCCAAGATTAGGATGACAAAAATTGAGACATTGCAATAGGCTATTGAACTAAGTGTGCCTATAATAGGCTATTAGTGGTATAGTTTCATGAAAGTAGTTGTGGTCTTAAAAACTACTACAATGGAACTATGAAGACAATTCAATTATTTACACTTTTTATATACTTTTTTTTTTTTTTTTTAATTAATCCACTGATGTGCATTAGATGATGAATTAAATAGTCACCTCTACTATTGTAGGTTATGCTTCATGGTCATGGTTAGGGTCATCAGAAAATAATTAATTAGGAAGTATGAGAGGTTATGCTATTACTGTCATGGATCCTGGCAACAGCTCAGCATCGGACCTTCCAGCACCAGCCACTCATTCACTATCACCGGAGTTCTAATCGCCTGCACCTGCACATAGTCATCAACTCACCTTTAAGAACACCTTCTGCCCCTCACTCTGTGTCTAGATTCGTTGATCTCACCTACAGATCTCCACTCTGAACCTATGACCCGTCTAATACTGTCTTTAAGCTTGTCTTCTTCCAGTCCTCTTCATTCAAATTCTCTCTTAGGAAGTTTGGACATTTCTCTACACCTCCAGCTAGCGTAAACCCTCTGACAGCCTTCATTGAGATCTCCTGCTACATTGAACTGTGTGTTCAATAAAACCCTTCTCAGCCTAACCTGAGTCTATCGTCCTCTGTCTCTGACAGAAGACTAGACAGAAAGAGGTGGATTCCAGCAATGCTTCCCATATCCCCTTTGCTGACTTGGTCCGGATCCTACGTCAATCGTTGATCCCCTACCTTCACTTGAGAGGCGGATGGATGCAGTGGATTTTTGTTACAGTGTACTCTGTTTTTCGAGATATAACCTAACCTGTTTCCCACAGTTCGTTCCAAGATTGCATATATGATTTCCCTGCTGTCTGGCAAAGCGCTATTGTGGGCGAAGTCCATCTGGGATGCTAATGGCTCAGCCATTCATTCGTTCACTGCATTCTGCAACCACTTCTGTGAAGTGTTCGAACACTCAATGCACACTCTCTCTGTGAATGATCAGCTGCTTTGCCTTTGTCAAGGTCAATCATCCATAACTGACCATGCCCTGAAATTCAGAACTCTTGCTGCAGGAAGTGGCTGGAACGAAACTGCACTAATCTCTGCCTATCGACACAGATTAAGTACATCGTCATCGACAGCAGATGGCGATATATGATGACGTTACTGGCTTGGAAAATTTTATACAACGGTCTGTACACATCTCACAATGCCTCGCTGATTGTGGAATGGATTTTGCCGCTGTCACTCCTCCACCCACCTCCCCATCACTCAGCCCTCCCGCACACGAGCCAATGCAAGTTGATGCCATGCACCTTTCTGTTTCAGAATGCCAATGTTGCATTGACAACAGACTCTGCCTGTTCTGTGAAAGTAAAAACCATTTGATCCCTGAGTACCCAGTCCAACCACCACGCTCCACGGTGAGTCCAATTCTACTCCCCGTTCCCATTGCCATTCTGACTCACACGACTGTAACAGTAACTGCCAAATCTCATTCTATTATAGCCCGTGCACTCTTCGACTCCGGATCGCTGGGAATTTCATATCCCACCAATGTCTCGACAAACTCGGGATCAAGAAGAGACTCTTCCACCTGCCGTTGAAGGTTCAAACCGTACTAGGTGAGCCGCTAGACCAGGGCCAGATCACTCACTGCACACCTTGTTTAACCCTCAAAATTGGATGCTTGCACAGAGAAGAATTTTTCTTTTATGGGCTCTACTGCAGACTTAATCCTGGGACGCCAGGGGTTAAACCATCACTCCCCAGATATCAACTGGTCAAATGGTGAAATTCACTGTTGGGGAAAGGACTGTTTCCAAGGCTGCCTGCAGCCATTAAACAAACCAGACACTTTAGTGAGACTGTTTTCCACCACCATTGAAAGTCCTGAACCCATCATTCTGACAGAAATTCCTCCAGAGTACCGGGTGTTCCAGGACGTCTTTAGTAAGCAGTTGGCCATTCAACTTCCTCCTCACCGGCCATGGGACTGCGCAATAGATCTGCTGCCTGGGGCAACACTTCCCAAAGGGAGAATTTATCCTCTGTCCATCCCAGAGCAAAAGGCCATCGAGGAGTACAAGGAGGCCCTTGACCAACAATTAATTTGACCATCAACCTCCCCTGCCGCTTCAAGTTTCTTCTTTGTCAGCAAGAATGATGGAGGGCTGAGGCCTGCATTTACTATCGCACCCTTAATGCCCAGACAGTAAAGTATAAATATCCCCTTCCTCTTGTACCGGCCACCCTGGAACAACTGCAGGGGGCTCGCATCTTCTCCAAACGTTACCTGCGCAGTGCCTATAACCTCATCCGGATACGTAAGGGGGTTTGAGGGGAAGACGGCATTTATCACCCCTGCTGGCCACTATGAATATCAGGTTATGCCCTATGGGTTATCCAACTCACCCTCTGTATTCCAGGGCTTTATGAATGAGGTGTTCTGGGAGTTCCTCAACCAGTTTGTGATTGTTTACATTGATGATATACTCCTCTACTCCCGGAACCTGGCCGAACATCGCCAGCACATGCTGCAGGTCCTTAAGAAGCTGAGGGAGCACCACCTTTACCTCAAATTGGAGAAATCCGAGTTCCGCTGTGACCGTGTGCAGTTCTTGGGCTATACTATTAGCTTGGCAGGCATCCAAATGGACACCCACAAAATTCAAGCGGTGTCTGACTGGCCTCGGCCCTCCACCATCAAGGAACTACATCGCTTCCTGGGCTTAGCCAACTTCTACTGTCGCTTTATCGCCCACTTTAGTCACATCTGTTCACCACTCACCTCCCTGCTCCGCAACAACCCTAAATCTCTCTGCTGGACTCCCTCCACCCAGGAAGCCTTTCAACAGCTGAAAGAAGCCTTTTGTCATGCTCCTACCCTGGTCTTACCAGATCCCATGCTCCCATTCATAGTGGAAGTTGATGCCTCCACCACAAGAGTAGGAGGAGTACTCTCACAGCGGCAGGGTGAACCACCAGTACTCCATCCATGTGCCTACTTTTCCAAGAAACTGTCCCCGGCGGAGTAGAATTACAATATTGGAAACCGGGAACTGCTGGCCAGTAAATTGGCCTTGGAAGAGTGAGACACTGGCTGGAGGGAGCACAACACCCCTTCACTGTTCTCACTGACCACAAAAACTTGCAATACCTTAGAGAAGCAAAACGCCTGAATCCCCGACAAGCCCGATGGGCTCTCTTTTGTACCCGATTCAATTGCCATGTAACCTATTGCCCCGGTGCCAAGAATCAAAGAGGTGATGCACTCTGTCGATACCATTCCCCAGACAATGACACCAGAACTCCCGAGACCATCCTCCCTCCAGCCATTATAGTTAGTCCCATACAATGGGAATTGGACGACCAAATCAGAGAGGCAAACTGAACCTGCTCCGCCGGGAGGTCCTGAGGGACGGATTTATGTACCAACTTCACTCCGTGCATCCCTAGTGCACACTTCTCCGGGTTCTGGACACCCAGGCAGCCAACACCAGTCGGTATTGGTGGCCAGGTATGACCCAGGAGGTTAAGAGGTATCTCAAGGGATGCTCAGTCTGCGCCACCTCACTCCCTGTAAATTACCAGCTGGTAAACTGGTCCCGTTACCCATTCCTCAATGACCCTGGTCCCATATAGGAATCGACTTTCTGTCCGACTTACCCTGCTCTAACTCTAACACCTGTGTCCTACTAGTAGTGGATAGATTTTCGAAGGCCTGTAAGCTACTACCTCTCCGTGGGTTACCGACTGCCTTGGAAACAGTCAAACATCTCTTCCAACATGTGTTTCAGCATTTCGGTCTACCTGTCTGGTGAGCATTCTTCCGGTTATTTGGGGTCTCCGTAAGTCTGTCATCTGGATATCATCCACAAACCAACGGCCAGACTGAGTGGAAGATTCAGGAAATCACTCGCTACCTCAGGTCAAACTGTCACCAGAACAGTTGGGACCAGTTTCTACCCTGGGCAGAGTATGCACAGAACTCTCTCTGCTAGTCCACCACCAGTCTCACACCCTTTCAGTGCATGCTCGGCTACCAATCGCCCCTGTTTCCCTGGTCAGGTAAGCCCTCTAATGTCCCAGCTGTCAACCATTGGTTTGAGGAGAGTGAGAGGCTATGGAACTCAGCTCATGTCCATCTGGAGCGGGCAGTAAGGAGGCATAAGAGCCAGGCTGATGCAAGAAGATCTGCGACCACGTTATTTCACCCGGGACAAAAGGTCTGGCTCTCTACCAGGGATATCCGCCTCCGACTGCCCTGCTGAAAGCTGAGTCCCCAATATATCGGTCCCTTCCCTATTTTGCGGCAAGTCAATGATGTTACATACCAGTTACAACTTCCCTCACAATATCGTATCACCCCTACCTTTCACGTTTCCCTGCTCAAACCTTACACTGACCCTGTTTACCCTTCTTCCCCCAGGTCCGGTGCTGACGACATGCCCCCTTCCTCCCATTGTTCCAGAGAATGAGCACATTTAGTCAAGGTTATTAAAATACTTAACTCCCATCACCGAGGAGGAAAATTGGAGTATCTGGTAGATTGGGAAGGCTTCAGTGTGGAGGAGAGATTGGGTGGCCCGGGAGGATGTCTTTCATCCTTCCGTGACAATTACACATACATTTCAAACATGTAAATTATTGAAGCCAAATACATTTCCCCAAGCTGTTTCGCTGTAGTGCATTATAGGCTTACTCATGAAGCATATAGTGGCTTTCAATTCTCTCTTATATTACCCTTATTGCATATGGCTGAACAGAGGAAGACAAGAGTAAGAAGTGCAGTGTGGGAGTACTACACTCAACCAACACCAGGGAAGGCAGTTTTTGTCAGAGCCCTTGTCATTCTTAATTTTGACATTCATTTTAATTTTTACACCAGACATATATATCGGTTCAAAATATTGGTTATTGGTCTACTTGATCTGTAATAATCGGTATCAGTTTTGGCATCAGCCCTGCAAAACACATATTGGTCGACCCCTAACAAGAACAATATTGCAGAGCTGCTCCACCAAAGGAGTACAAGCTGTTAAGAACAGAAAGAAGCAGCATGTGAAAAGCTTAATGAAATTCATTATTGCTTAATGGAGAGAAAAACAAAACAAAAACAACGCTGTAAAAATCTTGGGAGAAACTAAGCTCAGTTTGGGGGGCCCGTTCTTGTCTGGCCAGATGAAACTATCAGTTTAATTCCAGGCTGCAGCAAATCAGATTGGGCAGAGGACTCGTCTGGTTCCTGTGGTCTTGTGCCAGTTCAGTTCATGGATGTCCCTCCTAACGAGCTGATGATCAGAATCAGGTGCATTAAATAAGGAAGACCTACACAATATGCAGAACAGTTGTACCCTATGACTGGAATTAAGATCCACTTTCATAGATAAATAACAGAAGCAACAGAAGCTCCTATTTTTCGCAAATGCACAAGGGTACTTGCGACCATGTCAAGTGGGAACTGTACAATGTCAAACATTTTGCATATATGACAGACCTCTGGTCCAGTAGAACAACAAAACCATACATTATACATAACGGTTCATTTTACGGACCAAGACTTTAAAATGAGAACTCAGTGCTTACAGATGGCATATTTTCCTGGTAACCACAGCAGGGGCAGCATAGCTCTGGGCCTGCAAGAAGAATTCTCTGGTTGGAATTTGAGTGAGGTGTTTCCGGAGTTTTACCTCAGACAATGCTACCAATATAATGAAAGCTGCTAACATAAATGGTTGGCCATAAAATGCTTTGGGCATAGACTGCATCTTTGCCACTGGATAGTGTTACATTTTTTTTTTAATTAGTTGTTTTAACCTGTTTTATTGAAACATGTTTTACTGTATATTGTCACACCTCTTCTGCTGATATTATTTACAGTTTTTCTCAGTCGAATTTCTCCAAATGGTAACTTTGTGTTGTGGCAAAATAAATACGACTCTGACCAGAGTAAGAGACAAACTCAATCTTTCATAAGTTTATTCTTTGCAAAAAAGGTCAGACAGTCATACAGAAACACAGGTTACTGCAGAGTGCGACCAAGAAGGGAGGGCTCACTCCAACTTATATCTCTTCCCCAGCCTTAAAGGTTACATCTCCTAACTGGTAACTTTCGACACATGATAAGAAACAGATAAACACCTTTTGTTATGTCACACTCCCAAGAATCAAATCTTTGTATTTTTAGGGCCCCATGCCATCCATACGTCTTTTCCTATGGACTCCTCCCTCACAGCTGGGTTATATAAAGCAGACACTTACACAATGTTTCATATGCATATGAAAAAAGTAAAATAAATTTTTCTTCCACAACTTCCCCCTTTTTATTATTCATTGATAACTACTATGCTAAAACTCTTGCTCTTACTCATCTACTAAAATTAAATGTATGTTTTTCACAAACCAATAATAAAGCCAACTTAAATCATYACATCACACTTGTTCTTTGGAAGCCGGGCTAGACCAACCCGCAGCCTTGCAGATGTCCTGCATGGGGACACCTGCCAGGAAGGCCTTGGAGGCAGAAATGCCTCGGGTCGAGTGGGCCTTGACCCCCAAAGGAGAGGGAAGGCCTGAGGATTCATAAGCAAGAGTGATGGCATCCACAATCCAGCGACTAAGGGTCTGCCCGCACTGGACACAAATAATTAAGCTTCTGCTTGTCTGAATCCCGGAAGGGAGGAGGACAAAAGGCCTGAAGTACCACAGGCCGTGGTGCCGAGGAGGGGACCTTCGGAACATACCCTGGACGAGGGTAAAGGAAGGCTTTGGCCATACCAGGCGCAAAGTCTAATTAGGAGGGCCTGAAGATCCCCTACTCTCTTTAGAGAAATCAAAGCAAGAAGGAGGACCATCTTAATGGTTAAAAATGGCGGTCAGAGGACTCTTCGATAGGCTCTAGCACCACAGCAAGGTCCCAAGGAGGAACCTGGGGTTGTACTGGAGGCCTTAGCCTCAGAGGAAACGTGTAACAAGGGGGTCCCTACCTACTGAGAGGCCATCTAGAGGGGCGTGGTAGGCCGAAATAGCCGCCACGTAAACCTTCAGGGTGGAGTGGGCTAACCCTGCAGAGAGCCGGTCCTGCAGAAACCCCAGCACGGTACCAATTGGGCAGTTAACCGGGTCCTGTTGGTGGTCTCCGCACATTGAAATGAAAAGATTCCACTTCAGGGCACTTCATTCCACCTCAGGGGCCACACCCACAACTTCCACAACTCCGGGCGAAGGTGAATAATGGAGCCCATCACCTGACAGAGGACATCCCTCCTGACGGGAATCTCCCATGGAGAGCCGTCGAGAAGGGAAATCAGGTCCGAGAACCGTACTCGGGCTGGCCAGTACGGGGCTACTAGGAGTAGACGGACCCCGTCCTGGCGCACTCTCTCCAGAACTCCCGGGAGCAGAGCAATCGGGGGAAAGGTGTACAGACGAAGCCTTAGCCACGTCTGTACCATAGCATCCAGCCCCAGGGGAGCTGGATGAGTCAGAGAGTTCCAGAGGGGACATTGTGATGTCTCTCAGAGTGGGAAAAACCCTGTTGAAAGGCGGCGGCGGAGTGTTGAACTGAATGCGATAACCTCGCTCTACAGTGTGCAGGACCCAAGCAGATACATTTGGCAGTAGTTTCCACGCTGCTAAATAATCTACTAAGGGAACCAGCCTCTCAAGACTGGTCTCTGGTGTTGTTTGAGCTACCAGCTTGGTGTCCTGTAACGGCGAACCGGCAGGAAGCAAATGAACTAGCGACTCTAGAGACCCCCATGGGGGTAGCAAGCTCCTCAGCCCTGCTACGTTTCCGGGCGGGAAGAACTGAGGAATGCACTCGCTGGAGACCGCTGCGCCCTGGAACATCGGCAGGGTTAGCAGACTGGTCTCCTGAGGGCACCGAGGAGAGACGGACACCATGGAATGCGGTGCACCCCGCTCTTCCCCGACAGGGGCTGCCCTCACCGGTCCTAGACCGTGGTGGTCAGGACCGTTTTGTCGAAGACTTCCTCGACTGAAGCAAGACCCTTAGGTTGGGCTTAGCCTTGGAAGCCCCCGACTTAGAGCGTCGCTGGTCTTTGTCCCGCTCCGGAGGAGCACGAGAAGCAAAGCTCTGTTTTTGCGAAGTCCGGTATCATGAGCTTCTGACGTCTCGCTTCTCTATTGGATTGATTTATCACTTCTCTGTTGGATTGATGCCATCACCACTCATCCAAACACCATTATTCAGTGTACATCCGGATGTTTCCACTGGTCTTTCTCTGCTCCTAAAGCAAAAGTCTGCATGCTCTGTAAGGAAGAAGAAATATCAAGGTTATTTTCAAATAACAAAGTACACTCTGTTTCTGTAGGCTGTTTAGCCGTCGCTGCCTTTGCTGCCACGTCTGCTCTGGCGTTCCCTGTGGATACAGAATCTTTGTTATTTGTGTGTGCTGCACATTTCTTATCAGGCAGCAAAATGGCTTCTAGTAAAGCTGCCACAAGAGAAGCATGTAATATTGGGTGCCCATCTGACTTTAAAAATGTTCTGTGTTTCCACAGTGCTCCGAAGTCATGTGAAACTCCAAATGCGTAATGTGAGTCTGTGTAAATTGTGACACATTTTCCTGTCATAAGTTTACACGCTTCTGTTAAGGCCACAAGCTCTGCTGCTTGTGCTGAATAGTTTGATGGCAATGCCCCAGAAGTCACAACTTCAAATTTGGTCGTAACAGCATAGTCCACTTTGTTCTGGCTTGTTTGTGGATCTACAATTTTCAAGTGGTGCATCCAACAGATCCGGACGTGGCATTCACACTTGTTCTAGCACGGTCAAACAACAACGATGTTCCCGCCCATCCTCCTCCATCTGAAGGAGGGTGGCATGATTCAAGGTTGTGCAGCATTTAACAGTAACGTTCGGCATATCGGGCAAGATAGTGTAGTATCGTAACGAACAAGCCGTCGATAAGTGTGGGTTTTTTTTGTTCTTGCAAACTCATGGACACTGCGTGTGGCACCATCAATGTCAGGTCAGAGTACCCTACAAATTCTCTAGACGCCATCACGGCCTGTTCAGCAGACGCCACCGCCCTCAGACACCGTGGCAGGCCTGCTACTACTGGATCTAGCTTGCTTGAAAAATAGGCCACAGGTCGCAGTCTGTCTCCATGATGCTGCAAGAGAACAGAAGTCATAAACCCATTTTTCTCATCCACCAACTGAACAAAAGGCTTGGTTGGTACCCGCAGGCCTAAGGTTGGTGCCAAAGACAGCTGAACTTTCATGTTCACAAATGCCACTCAATTTTGTCACATGACTTCAACCCCTTCCCTAATGTTAAGGCTCTCAGAGGCTGTTCAACAATTGCATAATTGGCAATAAATGTTCTACAGTTCTACAGTCATCCTCAAAAATGACAACGTGTGTTTCTTTGTGATTGGTTTCGGTACATCTTTAATGGCCTGAACTCTTTTGTCAGATAGGGACTTGCTGTTGGGTGTTATGACATAACCCAAAAATGTAACCTGTTGTTTTACAAACTGCAGTTTCGACAGGCCGACTTTGTGGCCCTCTTGAGCCAGATGCTTCAGGAGAGAGACAGTGTCAGCCACACGTGTGCTCATCTGTACTATTAAGAAACTAATAAACCTTCAACATATTGTGGCAAAGCAGTTCCAGCTGTCATAGCCAAAGGTTCCAGGCTTCTTTGAAGCACTTCCCCATATATTGTAGGGCTATCGCAGCCCTGACTCAAGCGTGAGAATTTATAACCATTACCATTGAATTCAAATGCAAACTAGAAGTCGCTGTCTTTATCCAGTGGCACGCTAAAAAATGTATTAGCCAAATCTACCACTGAAAAAAAAAAATAGCATCCTGCATCTTGTGGAATCTGTGTCCACACATGCTGGGAAAGCTACTTTTATAGCCTCAGCCAGCTCCGAAACAGCTGTACAGTAATTCGTGTTGGTTTCATCAGTCCAGCTACTGCTTACTTTCGATAATCTTCCCCTCGTAGCTTCCCACTCACTTTGTGCCAGTTCGAGCCCCCCAGCTTTATAGCTAGTAGCAGTCTCAGTTCATACATGGTGGTTCTGAACTCTTTGCAGAATGTGATCAGTTCTGTGGTAAATCTCTCGCCTCCTTCCTCCTCCGGATTTGGCAGATGAGCTATTGCCTCTTTCATGTTGTTCAGAGTCCAAGGTTTAAAAAACATCATTGCCCTGTCAGGTCCCGAAACTTCGACCATCGGGGCTGTTATGCTCACATTTTCTTCCTTTACGGCGTTTATCATCTTTATTTTCTTTGGTGGGGTAAGTCTGCAAGTCCTTTCCTCGTCGACTTCTTCGTTTAGGGTTTCAAGAATCATTTCAGGGTCTTCTTCTTCTTGTTCTTGCCTTTCTGCTGCTACCGCCTGTGGTTGCAGTTGCTGATGGTACTGCCTGTCTTGCTGGTGGTACTGTCTGTATTCTTGGTGGAGAGCAGTCGAGATCAGGGTGAACTTTTAGGGCTTGCAGCTCAGCAACAGGATAGTGATGATATGTCTGTGGTACATGTGGAGAGACAGACATCAGAGTTAGTAGGTCTATGTAATGCAGTTACTTTTTCTTCACATTCTTTATTTTTCTTCTCTTCTCATGTCTACATGCCAATTCTTTCTGCATTGCCCTTCTTTCCCTCTTATCTGCCTCCTCTATCCAGCAATTCACTATCTGATCCCATTTTCCACACATGCATTTCACATAACATCCTTTCTGTTTCTTACTCCCTTCTTTAACTGACTCTTTTACTACCTTCAATCTTGTAACACTCAGTGTTCCTTCTTGATCTACTTTCCTGTATCTTGCATGTATTTTTGGCCATACACTTTTTCATTTGACAAAATATTGGTGTATCATATTTGGTGAGCTTGCTCTGAGATTTCCCCATAATGGCTCTCTCTCCCTGTACGTTCTTTGTTGAACGTCTCTAACATATCCGACCTTTATCCTAAAGTCGGCCAGGCAGAGTGCCTAATCACTCCAATTAATTACAGCTTTCAATTCCTTTCGATATGTACTTCTTGTGTCATACTTTCCCTCGTCAATTTCTTTGTGACCACGCTGCTTTCCCCACACAATTTTCTCCCTTTCTTTTCAGAATGAATTAGCTGTGCTGTATTCTCGTGATTCTAATTTCCTTCCAAAATTATCCCTAATCACGTTTCCCACAGACTATGGTTTATCCCCCTTTTGTTAATCCCTTTTAGAATATTTTGATTTGTCTCTTACCGGAGAGCTCTGATGCCACCTGGGTACGTTTACTGATTCCAGTGGTGTCCCTCCCGGGTCCTGCAATGACTTCTAAGTCCAGGATGATCAATCACCGTCCGCTCTCAGGTCCAAAAGGCACATCCAAAGAATCCCAACTTCTGACACCAAATTGTTGTGGCAAAATAAAAACGACTCTCACCAGAGTAATTGTCAGTGTTACTTTATCACAGAATACTATGAATTGCTTTCTGCGCCACAGTTTTCCCAAAAGAATAGCTGCAAATACTATAGAATATAATTCTAATAGTGCAGTTGACTGGAGATTAGAAGGCAATCAACTGCACAGAGTGTCCCCAAACTTTATAAGAGCAGCCCGCTATGGAGGCAGAAGGTAGCCTAGCTACCTGACATAGTTGCTGTATGGAGCTCCAGAGAGCGGAGGGCCTGATTCCCAGGAGTGAGAGAGACACTCAGATGTATCAGAGAGAGTGTATCTCCGAACGTTATCAGGAAGGCTATTCCAGAGTTTGGGAGCCAAATGCGAAAAAGCTGTGCCTCCTTTGCTATCCTAGAAACTACCAAAAGTCCAGAATTTTGCGACCTTAGGGAGCGTGATGGATTGTAGCGTGATAGAAGACTAGTTAGGTACGCAGGAGCTAAACCGTTAAGGGCCTTATAGGTAAGAAGTAATATTTGGTAGCTGATGCAGAACCTAATAGGTAACCTAATAGGGTAATATGATCATATTTTCTTGACCTGGTAGCAGCTGCATTTTGGACTATCTGTAGCTTGTTTATTGAAGATGCAGAACAAACACCTAGTAGTGCATTACAATAGTCCAGTCTGGAGATCATGAATGAAGTAACTTTTCTGGGTCAGAAACAGGTAACATGTTTCGTAGCTTGGCAATGTTTCTAAGATGGAAGAATGCTGTTTTTGTAACATGAGAAATGTGATTTTTTGAAGGTCTAATCCCGTATTTTCTAATAATATTACCAAGGGGCAGCATGTATACTGAGAATAGCAGAGGACCTAGGACAGATCCTTGTGACACTTCATAATTTACTGGTGATAACTGAGATGACTTCCCTTTTAAACAGACAAAGTGGTAGCAATCGGACAGGTAGGACCTAAACCATCTTAAAGCCTGCCCTTGGACTCCCGCATAGTTTTGTAGTCGATTTATTAGTATGTCATGATCTATAGTGTTGAACATTGCACTAAGATCAAGTAAAACCAGCAATGAGATGCAGCCTTGGTCTGACGCAAGAAGCAAGTCGTTAGTGATTTTAACAAGTGCAGTTTCTGTGCTATGATGGGGCCTGAAACCTGACAGAAATTCTTCATAGATATAATTTGTTTGCGAGAAGGAGCACTTTAGACATAAACGGAAGAAATGGATCTGTAATTTGCCAGTTCACTAGGGTCTAGTTGTGGTTTCTTAATAAGAGGCTTAATAACCACCAGCTTGAATGGTTTTGGGACATGACCTAAAGATAACGATGAGTTAATAATATTGAGAAGCGGTTCTTCTGTTACAGGTAACAAATCTTTTAGTAATTTAGTGAGTACAGGATCTAATAGGCATGTTGTTGCTTTAGACGCAGTGATACATTTATTTAGCTCGTCCTGTCCTATAGTTGTAAAGAACCTTGGATTGTTTTGGTTATTTCCTATGAGTTTGTGGATATGCTCGGCCCTGGCAGCTTTTAAAACCTGTTTATATCTGGACATACTGTTTTTCCATGCAATTCTAAAAACTTCCAAGTTTTCTCCATTTGCACTCAAAATTACGATTTTTTTTCTTGAGAGAATGGGTAATACTGTTGTACCATGGCACAGTATGTTTTTCTCTAACTTATTTCAATTTGATGGGGGCAACAGCTTCTAACGTATTGGAGAAGATAGTGCCCATGTTGCTAGTCATTTTGTCTAGATCCTGTGTATTAATGGGTACACAGAGCAGTTGAGATAAATCAGGCAGGTTATTTGTGAATTTATCTTTGGTGGCTGGAACAATAGTTCTGCCCAGACGATAACACAGAACCACATAGTTAATATCAGTAATACGCAGCATGCACGATACAAGGATATAATATAATTAAATCTAGCGTATGATTAAAATGATGAGTGGGCCCGTTGACATTTTGCTTGACTCCAAAAGAGTTTATTAGGTCAGTAAACGCAAGTCCTAATGCATCATTTGTGTTATCAACGTGGACGTTAAAATCTCCGACAGTTAGTGCTTTATCAAAATTAATCAATAGTTCTGAAAGGAATTCTGCAAATTCTTTTAAGAAATCTGTATACGGCCCTGGCGGTCTATACACAGTAGCTGAAACAAGAGATAGGAGAGATTTATTTTGCATATCTAACAGAGTAACATTTCAAAGTATTTCAAATGAATTAAACCTGTATCCTATTTTCTGAGTTACATGAAGAATATCACTACATATTGTTGCAACACCACCGCCACAACCACTCTGACGGGGCTCATGCTTATAACAGTAGTTTGGTGGAGTAGACCCATTTAGACAAAATTAAATCATACAATTCAGTTAAGCAGAGTAGATCAAAACTATTGTCTGTGATCATTTCATTCACAATAACTGCTTTGGGTGCAAGTAATCTAATCTTTAGGAACCCAAGCTTTAAAAATGTTTTACGTTCATTTATTTAGCATTTTTCAGGTTTAATCACGATCAGAATTTTTTCTAGATCCTGCATTTTGAGCTCACTATTCAAGGAACAGACACAGTCTTTATAGATTGGACAGCACAAGTACTATCATTTAAGCGTTCAGAACAAAAGCCATCGATACGGAGCGTAGCATCCTGGAGATGTTGTCCAACAGGAGTTCCGCTCCAACTCTGCTGGGGTGCAGGCCATCAGCACGGAAAAGCCTAGGACGTTCACAGAAAAGATTCCAATTATTAACAAAGGGCAGGTTCATTTAGAGCAAGAAGTCTACTGAACCTCGTGTCTCCTGACACGATGATCCTCGTCGTGGGCAATGTGCTGCGAACCTTCTCGATCAGGCTGCTGAAGTCCCTCTTCAGAACCTCCATCTGCCGCAGCTTGATGTCGTTCACTCCTGCGTGCAGGACAATTGTGCCGACGCTCTCGCCGTCCTTCAGGAACGGTAGCACGGACATGATCACAGCATCGCGTTCCGTCTCGCGGAGGGGAGCGAAGCAGTTCCGGGTGGAGATCTCGAAGACCGGAGGCAGCGAGGTCCTCGCCCGGGGCCTGGCTTGTGTCTTTTGCTGCTGCTGCACCCAGGGTCCGTGGTGTCCCGGTGCCGGAGTGAAGGACACCTGGAGAGATCGCGTCCTGTGCAGAGAAGCACATGGATTAGAGGTGGTGGGAGTGTTAGTATCACGCTGTATACTTACCCGGGAGGATTCCAGAGCGTCTCTGCGCTCTCTCAGCTCGGCCTGCCTCTCCAACAGCTTGTGAATCTGCTTCTCCATGGCCTCCAACGTGTCCTCACCTGCACTCAAAGGTGGACACAAGTTCTCCATTAAAGCAAGTAACAGTGAGTAAACAACGGTAATGAGTGTAAATAGTGTGTAAACAATGCAAGCATAATTAGCAGCAACCACGCTGGTGCTGCAAACGTGATATAAGCTAGTGGACTTGGGATATCAAAACAAAACTAGTGATAACAAGGCAATCCGGTTGTTAGTTGATTCATAGCAGACTGTCATCACTAAATGGCTGGATGTCTAAGTGGTGCCCGCAGAATAACATAGGTTTCATAGACAATTGGACAAGTTTTTGGGGCAGATCTGACATGTTGAAAAGAGATGGTCTTCACTCCTCCAGGGGTGGTGCCTCTCTTCTCTCTACAAATATGGCACATAGTCTTAGAGTTTGCACTAACTGGGACCCAGGTCAGGAAGCAGACAGACTGGCTAAACCAACCGTCTGCTAGCCGCCTCACATCACAGAAATTAGTTAATTTTCAGCACATTCCCTTTCACCTAGATATCATACTATAGAGACTGTGTCTGATCCCCAAGCTAGAAAAAAACGTCCAAATCAATTTAAGAGTAACCTAAGAGTAATGTAATTGATGTTCAGCAAATAAAAAGTGTTTCTACAATTTATAGCAATATTTTCAGTGTTTCTCAGAGAACAGGCTTCAAGTATAACTCGTTTGAATTAATGGTCCCTCATATAACATTATCCAGTGAAATAAGTGTTAATGATAAATCCCCTTAGACATTTGTACTGGCTACTGCATACAGACCATCAGGGCACCATACAGACTTTACTAAAGAATTTTGATTCTGATTTTCTATCTGAGTTAGTGTTGGCTGTAGATAAAGTCTTAATAGTGGGTGACTTTAACATCCACGTTGATAACGAAAAAAGATGCACTGGGGTCAGCATTTATAGACATTCTGGACTCTATTGCGGTTAGAAAATCATACTCTAGATTTAATACTGTCACATGGAATTGATGTTAATGGCATTGGAATTCTGCAGCAAAGCGATGATATCTCAGATCATTATCTAGTCTCATGTATACTCTGGATAACTAAAACTGTAAATTCAGCTCCTTATTACAAGTATGGTAGAACCATCACTTTTACCACAAAAGATTGCTTTGTAAGTAATCTTCCTGACTTATCTGAATTTCTCAGCATAATCAATAGCTCAGAAAAAAAACTTGATGATGTAACTGAAACTTCTGACTCTCTCTTTTCTAGCACATTAGATATGGTTGCGCTTAAGGAAGATTAAGGAAAACAGTCCCACCCCGTGGAATAACAAGCACGCCCATGCCCAAAAGGGAGCAGCCCAGAAAATGGAGTGCAGCTGAAGGAAAACAAAACTAGAGGTTTTTCGTACCACTTTGCGTGAATGTAACCTATCCTATAGAAAAGCATTAAAAGCTGCTAGATCTGATTACTTTTCGTCTCTTTTAGAAGAAAACAAACATAACCCTAGGTATTTATTCAATACAGTGTCTAAATTAACTAAAAATAAAGAACCAATAGGCGTTGACTTTACCCATCAACATAGCAGTAATGACTTCATGAACTACTTAACTTCCAAGATCGATACTATCAGAGATAAAATTGTAACCATGCAGCCATCAGTTACAGTATCGCATCAGATGAACTATAGACCTCCTGAGGAATAGTTCCACTCATTCTCTACTATAGGAGAGGAAGAATTGTATAAACTTGATAATTCATCTAAACCAACAACATGTATGTTAGATCCTATTACATCTAAGCTACTAAAAGAGGTGCTTCCAGATGTCATAGGTCCTCTTCTGAATATTATTAATTCGTCATTGTCATTAGGATATGTCCCTAAAACCTTCAAACTGGCTGCTATTAAGCCTCTCATTAAAAAAAACACAACTTGACCCCAACAAAGTAATTAATTACAGACCAATCTCGAATCTACCTGTAACGGTGTGAGTGAGACGAGCGGATCCATGTGCAAGCTTTTATTAAAGGGACGAGGCAGAGACATGGTCAAACAGGCAGGGTCAAAACAACACCAAACAGATAGGTTAGGGCTAGGCACAATAGAAGTCCGTGAAACAGGCGAGGGTCGATCCGTGGCAAACGTAATCCGTGAAGGGAAGAGACGAGAGAATAAACCAATAAACGAGCTAGAGTCCAGTAGGCAGGCGGCGAGACAGTCGAGACGTGATGGCCAGGC
>JAHKKF010534832.1:7501-31903 GCA_019740295.1 Labeo calbasu
TTATTATATAAAATATTATTCAAAACAATATTATCCAAAATAATTTGCTTTTGCATTGGTATTATACTTAAAAAAAAAAATATATATATATATATATATATATATATATATATATATATATAAAAAATATACATTTTTTTCTCCACTTTTTTTTTTTGAATTTTAGAAAAATATTTAGAAAAAGAACAAAATCATGAGGAAAAAATAAATAAATAATAAAACAATAATATAACATTGATTCTGATCAGTCTTTAGAAAGTAGAATGATTATTACATCAAACTGATTACTAATATTAAATTTAGTAAATGTGAACGCAAAATATGTTAATCCTATTTCATTAATATTTTTAAGTGCACAAATAAATGAGTCATAAATTACATTTTGTAAAATAATAATATTAATACTAATACTACTACTACTACTAATAAAAAAAATCAAATAAAAGACATTTTGACCCCATATTTGGAAACCTGTGGGTTTATTAGGTGAAAGACAAACACAAACACATGTATCTGATGTACCATGAGAGAGGTCGTCATGTCCATCAGATAAATTCTTGCACACGTCAGTTATCTTTCTCGTCTGTAGTAAATGTTGTTCACGACACACCTGCCTGAAACTCACCTGACCGACAGATGACTGCTGATACCTGCTTAAACAATGGGACATTCTTGATTTGCGAGAAATAAACAACCTTCAGCAGGTTAATAGTCACGAGACACATTCATAACATCAGGCATTACAAATCAACAAATCCTGGATACCTGCTTATGTCCTCTGCCGGGTTTCCTGTCGGATGATGATGATGATGATGGTGATGATGATGGTGTGTTGTAGGGTGTGTGATGATGTATGATGTGCGCAGTTCTGATCAGCGGATTTTACGCAAATTAATTTCCGTGGAGATTTGCATCCAGAATCCAGTTCATAAAACAATCCAAACGCAGTGGAAAAAACACGATTTTAAAAAATATTAAAATAATCTTCAAACGACATTCTCTGTAGCTTGCCCTTGGTCGCGTTGGGTTCATTTATTTAAAAATAAATATCCATTAAAAATAAACCGGAGGAATCGAATCCTTTCGCTTCGGAATCCTACACCTGGATGAATGTGAAAAATAAATGCTGTGATTCTTAATGTCTCTCTGATAAAAGTGAGACCGTCTGCGCTTAACGAGAGACTGCTGTCTGTCTGTGGGTGTGTCGAGACGCCTATTGGTCCAGCAGATGATGCTCGAAAGTCCGAGTCGTTTAGATGATTCGGTTCTTTTGAACTACCCGTTTGACTGCTAATTCAATTAATTAAATTATTCGTTTAATCCTACACAGAAATGGTGTTTGTTTAGTGTCTGATTGTAATTATAGATTTGTCGCTATGTCATAAAAACATTGTTTTTAAATCTCATTGTGGTTGATGTGACCACGTATTGTTTTCATACGAGAGGAAGCAGGTTCATATCAACTAAATATGTTTTTGTGTCACACAGCTTGTTTAAATTGTTATCAAGCAACAATAATTAAACGCATCATTAATAATAAATGCACTATTTAAATTCATAATCTGAATAAGATCTAAAGCTAATGAGTTCGATTCTGAGGTGCGCAGTTTGCGATTCATTTCAACCGATTCATGTAACCGAACCGGTTCGTTTACAGATCGGACAAAGCTTTCTATCAACTGTATCAAATACAGTACCAAAATACATAGTTCTTATTAGTTCTTTAAAAAAAGGAGCAAACTTACCTGTTAATGTTCTATTTTCGCTCACATATAAACCGATTTGATCAGTTTACCATTAAAGTACCGCTCTGCAGACAAGAAAAGACGAGATTTTATAACAGTCAGCATAAATAAAACAAATATATCATCAAATTTTTAAAAACTGTGGTATTAGCATGTTTTTAGACATTATGTTTTAGAGCAGACAGCATATAAACAAGACAAATAACCAAAAACTGTGGTATTAGCATGTTTTGGACGTAGAAACGATAGCAAATCTAACAAACATAATCAAAAACTGTGATATTAGCATGTGTTTTGCATATGATAAGTTGAAACAGACAGCATGAACAAGACAAATATAACAAAAGCTGAGGTATTCGTGTATTTTTAGAAAAGATATCATAAGCAAGACAAATATAATAATCAAAAACTGATATTAGCATGTTTTTTGGGCATGATATATTAGCATAAACAAGACAAATCTAACAACACTGTTAGCACGTTTTGGACATGATATAAATATTAACAAGACAAATAGGCTACAACAAAACCTGTGATATGAGCATGTTTTCAGATTTGAGTAGAGCCGTAAACAGCAATAAAGAAGTCAATAATAAACATAATAAAAACTGATATTAGCATGTTGTTGGCCATGATATATTAGCATAAACAAGACAAATCTAACAAATATAACAACACTGTGTTATTAGCATGTTTTGGACATGATATAGACAGTATAAACAAGACACATAAAGCTGTGATATTAGCATGTTTTCAGACTTGAGTAGAGCAGTAAACAGCATTACGAAGCCATTAAGTACAAACATAATAAAAACCTGACATTTTCATGTTTTTGGACAACATACAATAGTAACATCTTAGCCTACTTTGGAGTAGCTTGTAGATACCATGGTATAAATGTGGTAACTACGCAGTACCATGGTAAACAGGGCCCAATAGTGGAGAAAAAAAGGAAAGGGACAATTCTACGAGCCTACAAAATCTGATATCACTGTACTACAGTGTCTTTTGTAAGGGTCTGTCTCTTGTCCAGATCCCATGCCCTAGTTTTTCTCCAACAGACGTCCCCTCTGGGTGAATTCACCCCTAATAAATTATTGCATCAATGTGTGGGGTTAAATTTCATTCCTTTACATGTTCTCGCTCTGTTGTGTAATGTAAGTTCTCTACGCTCACATTGTTAAATGTCAAACATGTCATTGAAAGTATTACAGTATCAGATAATACAGGAGGTTCTCATGATGCAAGTGTGATAAGACACAGACAGTCTATCGATGCAATCATACTTTCACCTCTGATCACATGCCCCACATGTTTCACATTGTAGATGACACTCATTTAACGCAGGGTGAGTTTGTTGACATGGCTCAGAGATGCGGGGTGTTGTTTTCCTGGAGCATTCCATGCATGACACGTGCACTGAACATTAACAAACAGGAAGTGGGTGAATTATAAATTATTATTTCACTGCTTTGGTTTGAGTGAATTTCCCCAGTACTGTAATAACTTTATTAATATTTGATATACATTCTCATAATGTTGAGAAAACATTCTAAAAATTTTCTTTAAATATTTGTATTTCATAAGCATAAGAAAGATTCTAATTATGACAAGAAAACTAATTTTAATGCTCTTGGAATATTAAAAATAAGCATTCAAATAACTTGTCATAAAGTTAGTAGAATGATGTATAAACATTTTTGCAACCTTTAAATAAAGTTATAAAGTAATCATGACAAGAAAAATGTAATTTTCAACACAGCTGCTCATAAATCATACTGCAACCCATTGATAAAAAATGTGCTTAATTGTTTTGAATACACATTTGTAGCGTGCATCAAATTTTAAAAGTATATTTAAAAAAAACTATACTTGCACATATTACTGAAATTAAGTGTTTCTTAACACTTAAGCACGCTTAAAAAAATGCAATGTCAAAAAAGTACTTAAAAGTAAAAATGCATTTAAAAACCACTTAAAAGTACATAATATAATTTAAATATATTAAATGCAAATTCATCACTACAAAAGTGCAATTACATAAATACGAGATTTCAATAGAAAATACATTAAAATATATTTTAGCTTACCATGTAACATATGCCTGTCAGTACATCTGACAGTACAATTTATTTCAAAAAAGTATAAAATTACATTTAAACAATTATGAAATTACATATAAAGTTGCATTCAATATGAATTTAATCTATAATATGTTTTTAATTAATTGTGTTTATGTTACAATATAAACGTCTGTACATCAGCTAAATAATATTCTAACATGACGCTTGATGTAACTGAAGGATGAACTTGTGTCGCTGTCAGATTCCTGTGTTTTGTTCTGGTGAAGTGAAGCTGAATTCTTTTGTGTGTCTGCAATCATTGCTAATGAGACGGAGGCTGAACTGGAACATGATGTTTACTAAGTCTCTCCGAAACCCACTTCAAATCCAGTCTCACAACCGCTTTCTTTAGGAGAGCTTTTATACACAAACTTCTTCATTAGAACCTTACAATTCAATTATTATTATTCGATTATGATGATTTTTCTTATTTTTGTTGTTAAGAGCACGTGTCAGAATATGAAGCTTATACATTGAAGCTTATAATAATATGTCAGGACATGAAGAGTCATTATTCTTATTGTTAGATATAATTAATTTTAGCTGGATGGAAGATTAGAATGATTATTTTTTTATTATAATAATAATAATTATTATTAATACTATTACTAATATTTTAAAAATGATAAATGAAAAATTAAAATTAATTAATTAAAATGTTACATTTAATATTTTCTATATGATATATAATAAATATAGATGTTTTTATAAGAAATGTTTCTTAAATAATTAGCATAGTAAAAGTTGCACATTCCAAATTATGTTTGTATGATTTGTCCCAAACGTTTTAGTTCAAAAACATAATTTCTATAGTATTTTCAAGAATATGATACAAACAATGTAGTGCATATTGTAATATTGCATACATTTAGTCAATGCACCTTTTGCACTGCACGTAGCTTTTTGCATTGCACATTTATTTAGCTGTCATAATCATTTTCACCAGTAGATGACGCTTGAAGGCAATGAATTAGTACAGAATTGCTAGCATTACTTGCATCAGTCAGTATTCTATGTGTATTTATTTTTTGATGGATCTCACATCTATTGATGAAAGTTGTGCACAAAAATTTGCAAGCTCTAGATAAAACTGCAAGTTGTATTTTCGCTATCTAATGGCCATGCAGTTTCTGGGAATGTAAATGTCATATAAGAACAAACTTTGCTTGGTTGCTTTCCATTGTCAAGCACAAGGTCTCTTTCTGTGTACGTGGGCGTTTCTTAGCTAGAAGTTGCAATGCACTTAACGTGATGCTGATAATAAAACTGGCTACGTGACACCAATATTAAATACAGAACATGTAGAGATACAATGTATATGTCCTAGAAAACGTCCTTGTTCAATATCTGTGGCTTTAGTTTCTTTGCATGATTAATAAAATATAAATGAATCGAATATTTCATATTTTAACATTCCATAACAAGCATTTAAAGAGGTTTCTGAAACTGACCTGCCTCTACAGCTGTTGCACGTCTTCCAGCCCAGAGCTGCTGTCGATACCTGTAGGATTTACAGCACAACATAATCAATTAAACAATCAATATATGATGTGTCTCTTAATCAGAGGCCGAACATAAAGCACAGCGGCGCATTTACTGCCGCACAAGGGGAAAATAAACCGAGTCTGACCTTTCACCCTTTCTGAAGAGCATAAAAGTCAGTGTGAATTTGTATTAACTAAGACACGATGCACAACAAGAATACAGTTGTTATCCGGCTAGGTTTTTGGAACGTTCTTCAACGTGGATGGGCGAGACTTCCGGTTCATTAGCGGCTGTGGGGAAATAGCGAGAAGGAAAAACGTGCAGTAAACGATAAAACCGTTTGCGCTACAAACCAGTGTGTTCATAATTAAGATATTACAATAATTATTAAAATAATATGGTAAGACACCAATTTGCAATATCAAGCAGCAAAACGAGCTGTTTTATAATGCTAAATATAGACGCAGATGAGACCGGAAGGACGTATAAAAATACAATATTAACATTAATGGAAGAATGTTTGTTCATGGAACGTTCTGAAAATGTTCCTTGGTATCTGATATGGTGTTACTCTGTTGTTTTTGACAAATTAATAAACAGATTAATAGACTTGTGATGCTGCATGTGGGTTGTCCGGAGATGTGCCTGATTAATCGTCAAAGAGAAAACCAGACATATAATACAGCTGAGAGAAAACGTCATTTATTGAGCAAATATTTTGTTGGTAAAAACCAATTCAGAGTAAGAAACATTTCCAGAGAAATCCCTGTTTGTACACAGTTTTGCCCTTTCAAGATGAAAAAACACAGCTGCTAATCCCAAACCGACCGTCAACACCACAAAATCAATACAGACTATAGAGTTTCTGATACAAAAATAAATCAAGGCACATTTGCTCCAGTTATCACTGACAAAACCTGCAAAGTGGACACACGCATAACACAACATAATGCAAAACATTTAATAGGAATATTAATAAGTACTATCTAGCCAGTTCACATGCACAATAAAGATAATTAGAAATGCAATCACAAAAAAAATTAAAAAGTTTGTAAAAGTCTGTCACAACACTAATTAATAGTAAACTTTTCTGTGAAAAATTAATACAGATGTATGATTCACATAATTGACTGAAAGTAGAAATTTACAATCTACTGCAGCTTGAACTGAAATAACCAATCCTTGTTTTATAGACTAAAATCCCAGCAATACTGCATTAGTACCGGTATTTTCAGTATTAGATTTAATGTGGTTAAATCTCAAAAAGAAGTCTGAGTCATATTTTCATCCCAAAAACAAACAAACAAAACAAAAATTTTGCATATTGGCAAAAAAGACAATTAACCCTATTTTCAGTAGTCCATTAAGCAAAATTAAGAAAAGTACTGAAAACTTTTTTTTTTTTGCATATATTAGGTCATAACTGTCAGATATATATTTAATATTTTAGTTAAAACATTATTTTGTAATTGCATTCCAGTAATGAACATTTTGTGGCAAAAATATAAAAAATTATATTAAAATAAAAGATAATAAATAAAATATTTTTATTACATTTATTTAATATTTCTTAAATGAACATAATTAAATATGAAATAAAATAATAGATATAACATTTTGTTTTACTTGAGGTACTAAAACAACTAAAACTGAAAAAAAGGCATGTTGGCAAAAAAGACACTGAACCCTATTTTCAGTAGTCCATTAAGCAAAATTAAGCAAATTACTAAAATAAATATTCAAATTACTAATAAATAATGCATACATTAGTATAAGTATAGACAGAAGTTTAATTATTTAATTAAAACAATATTTTGTGCATACCAGTAATTAACATTTGGGGCACAAATGTTATGAAAATATTAAAAAATATAAAATAAATAAATAAAAGAAATAAAATAATTTTTATTAAATGTATTTAATATTTAAAATGTAATATAAAATAAAATAAAATAAAATAGTATATATCTCTACAGGTTTGTGAGAGTCACTGTTGGACTTATTTTTGATATAGATTAGATTAGATACTTAATTTAATTAAAATATTATTTTGTACATTCCAGCAGTGAATATTTTGGGGTGGAAATGTTATGCAAATAATGAAAAATAATTATATTAAAATATAATAAAGCAAAATTATATATATAATAATAATTAGTGCTGTCAAATGATTAATCACAATTAATCACATCCAAAATAAAAGTTTTTGTTTACATAATATTTGTGTGTACTGTGTATATTTATACATATGCATGCATATATTTAAGAATAATAATAATATAAATAGAATAATATAAATAATGTACAATTTTTAAAAATGTACTGTATGTGTGTGTATTTATATATACATAATAAATATACACAGTACACAAGCATATATAATGTAAACAAAAAAAATTATTTTGGATGGGATTAATTGTGATTAATTATTTGACAGCACTAATAATAATATATGATACAATATAATATTTTATTATTATAATAAAATCATTTTAAAAATCCAAAAATATGTTCTAGACAGGTTTAGTGAGATTGTTGTACTTCTTTCCGCTCTCAGTCAGACAGGTGGTTTTGTAATTGTTAAGCTAGACCAGTGCGTAATCGAACTGTCCCCTCTCCAGACCGTCTTTATGATCAGACCACGACGAGGATGGCATGCTGCTGTAGGGGTCCAGAAGAATCCGGAAACATCGCACCAGCAGGAACACCAAAAAAAACAGCAGGAGTCCCACGAAACAAAGCGCCGTGATCTGCTCTGTGTCCGGACCCAGCAGGAGCCCCGCCGTGGCCCCGGGGCCCGTGATGGGAGCCAGAGTCTGCAGCTCATACTCCATCAGAGGGCTTTCACTCATCTTCTCAGTTCAAAGATGAAACAAGTCTGGTTTCTGAGGACGAGAGATTCCCGTTGGATGAAAATCACATGAGAAAAATCTCAGTTGTTTCTCCTACATGACAATGAGATTAAATGAAGAGCAAACTGAGACATTTACATTACATTTACATTTACTTTAAGTCGTTAAGCAGATGCTTTTTTCCGAAGCGACTTACAAATGAGGACAATGGAAGCAATCAAAAGCAACAAAAGAGCAATTTTTTGTTAATTATATCACAAATTAAAAAGAAAACAAAGAAATGGAAAACAAAAAGATTAGAGAAGGTAGTGTTTTTTTATTTTTATTGTGCATGTGAAAACAAGCAGAGGCACTTCCTGCTTTGTCCTCACAGGGTTATTATACTTAATTGAAACTAAAACCATAAAAAAACAATAATAAACAATAAAACAAACCTTAAGCTTATTTTATTTCAGCTAGTTGCAAAAGCAACATTTCTAATTTAATTTAGTTTAACTTGATGTCCTCCAACTGAAATATTTAATTCATTTTAAAACTGTAAAAAAAAATGAATTACTTAAAATTTAACTGAAATAAATTAAAAATAAAAAAGCTTAAATTATTTCTTTTAGTTTAACCTGGTGTACTGAAATATAAAAAATGTATAAAACTTTTCAATTTAAAAAACTTATTTTAATTCAGTTAGTTGCCAAGGGAACATTTCTCATTTAATTTAATTTAATTTAACTTAATTTCATGTCCTGAAATTGAAATATTAAATTAATTTTAAAATTATTACAAATTTTCATTATTTAAAATAAAATAAAATGTACCTGAAAAACATTACATTTTAACTAATTGCCAAGACAACATTTTATTTAACTTGATATACTAAAATGTCTAAAACTGAAAGAAAAATGAATAAAAACTATATAGACATTTAAAAAAATAATAATAAAAATGACAAAAAAATTAAGAAAATTATTAAGTATCAACAATAAAAAATGATAAAAAATAAATTATTAAAAAACACAATTATTGCACAGAGACATTGAACCCTATTTTCAGTAGTCACAATTAAGCAAATTACTAAAATAATGAAAATGAAAATACTGTGAAAATATTATATTGAAATATAAAATAATAAGTAACATCTTTTTATTAAATGTACTTAATATTTACTAAATAAATGTAATTAAAAATAAAATAAAATAATATATAATATATCTAGACAGGTTTTGTAAGATTCACTGTTGGACTTTTAGCTTGATATAGGTTAGATTAGATATTTAATTTAATAAAAAAAAATATTTTGTACATTCCAGTAGTGAATATTTTGTGGTGGAAATGTCATGAAAATAATTTAAAATATTATATTAAAATACAAAATATTACAGTGTATATAATAAACTTTAACTACAATTAAAATGAAAACAGCAAATATAATTTTTTTTTTAAATATATATAGATAAAAACTATAATGGTGTATATCGTATGCAATCAAAAATCTCATATCTCAATATGAACCCAGACATTTCTCATTCAATGATCTAAGCACTATACTCTTACTCTTTTATTTCCCTTTTAGGAGAAAAATCTAACACAAAGCTAATACTTAAATAAAACACATCAGAAGTCTCTTGCATTGAAAAAGCAATAACATTTTCTCTAGAATAACTCGTCCAGGTAAACATGCCATCAGCAGTTACTTTACCTCACAAGTAGATGCGATGAGAATTCAGAGCGATGCAACAGGATCTCCATACACAGAACGGCCAAAGCTCAAATCTCAGCGGCAACAATCTGCAAACTACATCCAGTCCTGTCCACATCTTCAATGAGCTCAGACAGACCTTGCACTGCTGTTTATATGAACAGAAAACCTGCTGTGACACGCTCTTCTGTGGCTAATTGCACACGCAGCTTCATATTCAGGTGTCCGAGATAATTGCTGAAAGCTCGGACAGAGAAAAGCTGCTATTTCCAGCCTGAACGTGACAGGAAAAGCCGCTCTGTGAATAAAGAGAAAGACGTAAATCTGGGTCGATCAGGATCTCAAAACATTGTGGATCAATAACGGGCACATAAAAGAGAAATAAATCAGGTCACCTCTTCAGCACGGCATGAGAAGAGCAGATCCGTCAGGAATATTAAAACGCACAGGCTGTGTAGCGGTGAACCGTTCTAGTTAAACTTTATTTTAAAGGCCTGGTCGACAGGTCAGCACTTTGATGGGATGGTTTCCCAGCGTTTCGCTCCGTGTTCATCAGCAGTTAATACAGGCTCTGACTCCATCTGATGGGTTATGTGTCCTGACAGATGATTCCTGTCCCAAAGACAGCAGAGTTAATAATAACTAAAGGGTTAAGGGCGGGTCAAAGGGCATCTATATATATAAATTTAGGAAAGAACAGGTCATATAGACTAAACACTGCTTTGGTTATCAAACGGCCTCAACAGAGGAACATTAAATTAATAAACTGAGCTTGATATATAACATGATACTAAATAAGGACATTAAATCAGACCAAAAAACAGTGACTGAATCAACATCGCTATATTATCCTGACTAGGGTAAATTAAGTCATTTTTAAGGTTATTAAGAGAGAAATGGCACCTTAAGGTACTAACTATATATATATATATATATATATATATATGTATATGTATGAAGAGTTCATTTGCCAAAACAGATTTTTAACAATTTTCAAACATCATATTTTTTCATTGTGCATTCCAATTAATCTCAGTTGGGTTATTTTGATTAAGTAAAAATAATTATAAAAATACAGCTAACACAAAAAGCATTATAACATAATATAAAACGTGATTTTTGAAAAATGTAAAAACTTAATTATTTGTTTTTGCAAATAAACTCTTCATATGTAAATTAAATTTTATGATAATTTTCCCTCTACAAAATACTTTTATCCTATTGTCATGAATGTAAAAAGCAGTTTCAGAATAAAACAATAAAATCTAATACATCTTTTTGTTAGCTGTGGTACAGTCTTTGACATTCACTGTATAAGCTCCTAGATCACATAACTTCATAACTCACAACTTTCTAAACTGTTTTATGGAGTTTTTGTCAGTAAAAGTTTTCAGAAAGACGTTTTGTCATCTTTTAATATTCTAAGAATGTTAAAACCATTATTCCAATTTTCTTCTCGAGTAGAACGTTATTTAAAGGTTCCTAAATGTTATTTTTCACCCCAAATTATTATTTTAAAACAAATTATTTGAATTTTTAGTTTTGATAATGATTCTGATGTCATTTACAGTTTGCAAAAACGTTTCTTACAACACTGTACTAATGCTAATTTTAATCTTTAATTTTCTAATCATGCTATGTTCAGTTTTCTTGTTGTAATCATAGAACCTTATTTAAACATTTCTTAGAACATTCATCAAGAACTAACAACATCATGAGGACGTTGTGGAAAAAGTTATATATGTACTGCTGCCCAAAAGTTTGGGATCAGTAAGGCTTGTAATGTTTTTTAAATAAGTCTCTTATGCTCATCAAGTCTATATTTATTTGATTAAAAATACAGAAAAAAAACTGTAATACTGCAAAATGTTATTACAATATAAAATAAGGGTTTTTATTTTAATATACTTTAAAATATAATTTATTCCTCTGATGCAAAGCTGAATTTTCCTCAGCTGTTACTCCAGTCTTAAGTGTCACATGATCCTTCAGAAATCATTCTAATATACTGATTTATTATTAGAATTATTAATGTTGCTAACATTTGTGCTGCTAATTTTTGGGCCCAGTGATTCTTTTTTTAATGATTCTTTGATGAATAACAAGTTAAAAAGAACAGCATTTATTCAAAATATAAATCTTTTCTAACAATATAACAATATAATTTAACACATCCTTGGTGAGTAAAAGTATTAATTTCTTTAAAAAAAAAGACAGAATAAAAATTTACTGACACCAAACTTTTGAACATTAGTGTATATTGTTAGAAAACCTTTCTATTTTAAATATATGCTGTTCTTTTAAGCCTTTTATTGATCGAAGAATCCTGTATCACAGGTTCCAAAAATATTAAGCAGCACTTAATAAATGACACTTAAGACTGGAGTAACAGCTGATGAAAATGCAGCATTGCAGCACAGGAATAAATTATATTTTAAAGTATAATATAATATAAAACATTATTTTGTATTGTAATAACATTTTGCAATATTACAGTTTTTTTTTCTGTATTTTCGATCAAGCATAAGCATGAGCATAAGAGACTTCTTTAAAAAACATCACAAGTCTTACTGATTCCAAGCTTTTGAGCGGCAGTATATGTATATATATATATGAAGTTTTGATCATTTTCCCTCTACAAATATCTTATCATCATGAAAAAAAGGTTATGTAGGTTGTTATAGTTGTAGAAGGAAATCCCGCTTGTATAGAAATAGACACAGATCAATAGCAGAGCAAATCGATCCACTCACAAACTATAGATAAATCATTGTTTGCAGTCTACGTACTTGACTGGAGCACCTCTAGATAAAAATATACGACGCAAGTTAACAATAAACACAATAAACAGAGCAAACAACGGATTTATTGTCACTACAGTCACTATAAAATGCCTATTTTTCATACTCTGTCATCGACTTTCAAGTTTATTAGTAACATTCATTACACATCCTTAGAGAAATACAATATGAAGAATTTGGACCTGATAAGGTGTTTTTATGTAAGATGACGATATCTACAATATCTTTACAATGCACTGTCAACAAGTGTTATCAAGTATTATTTTCTGTTTACATTGAAATTGAGTTTACTATGTAAATGTAGGCTATAATATTCCTTATATAATGACAGTCAAATTACGCGAACAGTATTAATGATATTTTAAACTATTGAAAGCTTTGAAATGTAATTAAAAACTAAGTTTTAAAAATGAAAACATAACATACCTACGTTGACGGTCCGAAGCGTGTGTTGGTCTGGCAGCTCTCCCGCGCGAGCTCACTATCATCCCTCACGCGCTCGCCTGCGATTGGCTGTTTGAGCGCGCTGGCAAACACGCATGCACGTAACCGGGGCTAGTTGTCACACTTCTACTCTAGTCGAGTAGATAATATTTCCAAGGTTGTGTTAATGTTTGAAAGCAAACTTCTGTAAAGACACGTACTGAAACCTTCTGAACATCTACACCGTCGTTTCCCAGGGGAGACGATACATGTTATTACAGTGTGGGGTAAGTTGTCACAACGGAAACCTTTTGTTTATTGAAATTGATTTGGAAGAAAATGCCTATAAAGCCACAAAAGTAGCCATAAAGGTAATTTTTTTTGGAAACTGAGATTTATACATCATCTGAAAGCTGAATAAACTAGCTTTTCGTTGATGTATATTGTTAGGATAGGACAAAATTTGGTCGAGAAACAACTTTTTGAAAATCTGGAATCTGAGGGTGCAAAAAAATCAAAATATTGAGAAAATCGCCTTTAAAGTCGTTTAAATGAAGTTCTTTGCAATGCATATTACTATCAACAAATAAATTTTCATATATTTACGATAGCAAATTTACAAAATATCTTCATGGAACATGATCTTTACTTAATTTCGTAATGATTTTGGCATAAAAAAATCAATCATTTTGACCCATACAATGTATTTTTGGCTATTGCTACAAATATACCTGTGCTACCTAAGACTGGTTTTGTGATCCAGGGGTTCCAAATCATCTTCAGTAATGTAGCCTGTATCTGTAAATATCTGTTTTTAAATGTTATTAAATTTTATATTTGCTATAAAAGCAAATAAAGCTATTATTTAAAAATGGAAATTGCATCATACGTAATATATCAATAACTCATATTTCGGCTAAATGTATGCATAATATGTGTGACAACTTGCCTCGCTCTTTCCTATATTGTCAAATATCATGTTGTTTGAAAATATCAGTCTTGTTTTAAAGATGTTTAGATATTTTTTACTGGAAAACGAGGCAAAATACAAAAAATAGGCTGTATGTAGGCAGGAATATAGATTTAATGCAGGTTCTCCAGAAGCATTTTGTAAAATAAATATATGTGTGACCCTGGAGCACAAAACCAGGCGTAAGGGTCAAGTTTTTGAAATTGATAGGACAATATTTGGCTGAGATACAACTATGAAAATGATAATCTGGGGGTGTAAAAAAATCAAAATATTGAGAAAATTGCCTTTAAAGTTCTTAGCAATGCATATTACTATCAAAAATTAAGTTTTGATATATTTACAGTAGGAAATTTACAAAATATGTACATGGAAAATGATCTTTACTTAGTATCCTAATGATTTTGGCACAAAAAAATCGATAATTTTGACCAATTTTTGGCTATTGCTACAGTATACCCAGGGTCACAAATCATCTTCAATAACATAGCATGTATATGTAAATATCTGTTTTTAAAATGTTATTACATTTTATGTTTTATGTCATAAAACCAAGTAAAACTATTATTTAAAATGGAAAATGTATCATATAAAATATGTAACTCTTATTTTTGGCTAATTGAAAATAATGGTATGCATAAAAATACATGCATAAAACATGTGACAACTTGCCTCAGTCTTTACTATATTGTCAGATATCATTTTGTCTGAAAACATGTCAATCTTGTTTTAAAGATATTTAAATATTTTTACTGAAAAACGAGACAAAATACAAAAAAACAGGCTGTATAGGCAGGAATATAGATTTTATGCATTGAAGGTCTCCAGAAGTATTTTGTAAAAGAAATATATGTGACCCTGAACCACAAAACCAGGCATAAGGGTCAAGTTTTTTTTAAATTGAGATGACTCGTTTTGTGGTCCAGGGTCACATACAGTGTTACTAGCTGTAAATATTAAAAAAGCAAGCATGGAAATGAATTAATTATATATAAACAATCTTTTGCATTAGATTGTAAACAAACTATAATTTTAAATCTATAAATGACTACAACACTGATGTAGTACTGTAATGATAATTGTCTGGATTTTGTTATGCGGTGATGAATCTCCGCCTGTCTGATTTGATTCCTGAGCAATAATTCAGGTATTGTGTGTGTTTTCCTCCGGGAGCAGCGCTGTGAATGTGCTGCGGTCATATGGAAAACACAAAGGATCTGCTGTCATAAAGTATTTTTAGCTCTGAGTGAAACACCCAGGGCTCTGAGATGCAGCTGACCCGAGTCCCGTCTGCCCTTACAACTAATCAAATCTAACAGTAGAAATCTCCGCTTTGCTACACCTTAATCAGGTTAGACGCCATTCTGAATTTAACAAGAATGAAAACGAAGATGTGAGGAATAGACAGTCCCAGCTAAAGCAGAAAACACTGAAACCAATTGTAAATTTTATGGGTGTGGCTTCGAGCTATTTTTAGCTGTACAACAGCTCGTTTTTCTGCTTGATATTGCAAATTGGTGTGCCTTACCATGTTATTTCAATGTATTATCTTAATCATGAACACACTGTTTACTGCACATTGTTATTCTTCTTGTTACTTCCCTATAATGGCTAATTAACTGGAATCCTCTCCCATATGGCCCCTAGACTTCTTCAGAACTACGTTCAATAACATTATTCAGTAATTACAATACAATGCTCTCATAAAGCAATAAGCCCCATAAATATAAATTCAGTGTAAATCATAGCTTCACAAGGCTTATTGCATTTATAAAATGGTAATTCCATGTACATAGTAAGGTTTCACAAAATAAAACAGAGCAAATAAAGTGTAATGATATAAATAAAAACAGTATTCTTCCACCAAACAATGTAGTTCCTCAGAAACAGTTGTGGTTGCAACAAAGTGGTTGCCAAGCAACACACAAAAGTAAACAAAGGTGTATGTTTGTAGAGTAGTTTACAACAGTTTATAAGTAACGTTTTCACAACGTTTTTTTTAAACACATTTTTGTTAGCTGTGGTACAGTCTTTGGCATTCACTTTTATAAAGCTCCTAGATCACATACATTTTATAACTCACATCTCTCTAAACTGTTTTATGGAGTTTTTGTCCAGTAAAAGTTTTCAGAAAGACGTTTTGTCAGCTTTTAATATTCTAAGAATGTCAAAATGTCCAAAAAATGCCCAAGAAAATGTTTTCTCATGATTAGAATGTTATTTAAAGGTTGCTAAAACGTTATTTAAAAAGTTCTTTATTTTCACCCAAAATATAACATTTTGGCCTGTCAATGGGCTGTCAAACCATTAATCGCAATTAATCGCATACAAAATAAAAGGTTATTTTTGTTTGCATAATATATGTGTTTAAACTGTGTATAATTATTATGTATATATAAATACAAACACATTCATGTATGTATTCAAGAGTATATGTATTTATTATAATTTTTAAATCATTTATCTTATATAGAAATAAAAATGTTTTGTACATAACATACATACATCTCTTAAATATATATTTATATTTATAACATTAATACCATTAATTTGTGTGTATTTATATATACGTAATAATTGCACACAGTACACACATATATATTAGCAAACTCAAACTTTTATTTTGTATGCGATTAATCGTGATTAATCGTTTGACAGCCCTGTTTTAATATCTGATGTCCAGTTTTTTGTCATGATTCTAATGTCATTTAAAGATTACAAAATTGTTTCTTAAAACACTGTACGAACGCTATTTATACCCGAAATATAACATTATTTGAATGTTTATTTTAGGGCTGTCAAATGATTAATCGCGATTGATCACATGCAAAATAAAAGTTTGAGTTTGCCTAATATATGTGTGTGTGCTGTGTATAATTATTATGTATAAATATAAACACATTCATGTATATATTCAAGACATATTTATGTATTATAATTTTTTTTATAGTTTATATTATATATAAATAGAAATATTTTGCATATAAAATACATACATCTCTTAAATATATATTTATAACATTAACACCATTAATGTGTGTGTATTTATATATATGTAATAATTACACAGTATACATGCATATATTAGTAAACTTTTATTTTGTATGCAATTAATCGTGATTAATCGTTTGACAGCCCTGTTTTAATATCTGATGTCCAGATTTTTGTCATGATTCTAATGTCATTTAAAGATTACAAAAACATTTCTTAAAACACTGTGCTAATGCTATTTTTACCCAAAATATAATTATTTGAATGTTTATTTTAGGGCTGTCAAATGATTAATCGCATACAAAATAAAAGTTTGAGTTTGCCTAATATATGTGTTTATACTGTATATAATTATTATGTATATATTCAAGAAATATTTACAAGTATATGTATTTATTATAATTTTTTAATAATTTATCTTATATATAAATAATAATATTTTGTACATAACATACATACATCTCTTAAACATATATTTATAACATTTATATCATTAATTTGTGTGTATTTATATATATGTAATAATTACACACAGTACACACACATATATCAGTAAACTCAAACTTTTATTTTGTACGTGCTTAATCGTGATTAATCGTTTGACGGCCCTATTTTAATATTCGATGTCCAGTTTTCTGTCATGATTCTAATGTCATTTAAAGATTACAAAAACGTTTCTTAAAACACTGTACTAATGCTATTTTTACCCAAAATATAACATTATTTGAATTTTTTTTTTTTACATTTTCTAAGAACATTATGTTCAGTTTTCTAGTCGTAATTATAATGTTATTTAAAGGTTACAAAAACGCTAATCAAGAACTAACAACATTATAAAAACGCTATCAAATTTGAATAAAGTTCTAAGAATGTTCCATAAACATTAAGAACATTAAGAACAACTTTTAAACATGTTAGCTAAAGTTGTGAGACTGTTCCCCGTTAAGCGAGGAGCTGCATTAGATGTGTGGTATTTTTATCGCACTCACTCACTAAACATGCTGACTGGGATCATCTAATGAGGAATCATGGTCAACATGTTCCAGAGATGATGCAGGAGTTTGTGAATATCCTGTCAGCAACAGCAGAATTCATAACTCCATCTTTGACACAACATGATGTGCTGTGAGACTTTCACTAAATGAAATTAAATACAGTACAGTCTCTACTTACATGCGTCTGTGCTAAAAATGACAAATAGCGCATTGACGTATAATAATGCATATTATAAAACTAAAAGTTGTTATATTAAAAAAAGTTACGGTGTTGAATAGCAGCTCACCAGTGTATATAACTGCACATCTACCATAGAGAACAACTACATGAATCTTAGTTGACATGAATCTCACTTTATCAATTTGGCATGGATAAAATAATGTTTTAATATAAGTTTGTGTTCTTAACAATATCTCACACCCTCTATATTACACATATGCTGTGACAGCACAATATAAATGCAGCTCATTATCACAGTATCAATTAAACACCATTATGAGACAGACAGTGAAATAAAGGCATAAATAGTACATAATGTTCAGTGGGTGTCTGTCTGCAATGATCCGCACATGTTAATCACCTTACGAAATGATTTAAAGATGCAACGCCTGGTTGTTGCAGGGATTGTTAGTATTAATTAAAATTAAAGCACACATTAAATCAAAACTCACCTCTTTCGTGACATTATGTCCCACAAAATGCTTGTTTTAGCTTATTTTCCCAACGGAAGACTTTCAGGACTTCATACTCTCCATCTGATGATCACCATAGCCTCAAGTGAGAAAATAAAGAATAAATGTGTTAAATAAAACTACATTTTTTATTTTAGTTACAGATTTAGTTTTAGTTTATTCCTTTTTAATTTAAAAAAATGTCTGTATATTTTTATTATATTTTATTTCAATTTAATTTTAGTTATTTTAGTTTTTCACGTTTAATGCTGTCTTGCCAGCTAGCTGAAAAGATAAAAAAATGAATAATAAAATAAAATAAAATAAATAATAGTTTTTAATGTCTTTAATTAAATTGTATTCTTATATGCCTGTATGCTTTTATTTTTATTTTAGTTACAAGTTTAGTTTTATTTTATTAGTTTTTTGTTTTTTTAAAACATGTCTATATATTTTTATTTTATTTTATTTCAATTTAATTTTAGTTATTTTAGTTTTTCACGTTTAATGCTGTCTTGCCAGCTGGCTGAAAATAGATAAATAAATAAATAAATAATATAATAAAATAAAATAAATAATAGTTTTTTATCTTGGGTTCTTAATCTACAGGTTTAGTTTTATTTTATTAGTTTTTATTTTTATTTTAAAACATGTAATATATAATGTAATATATAATACTATAATTGAATGCATTTTCATTTTTGCATAATTTCATTTTTTTAGTTACAGGTTTAGTTTTAGTTTATTTGTTTTTTATTTTAAAACATATCTATATATTTTATTATAAATATTATTATAATATAAATTATAATTTTATTTCAGATTTAATTTTAGTTATTTAAATTTTTCCAGTTTAATGCTGTTTTGCCAGCTAGCTATAATACTATAAAACTATAATAAAACATAAATAAATAAATTTTAATATCTTGAATTAGATTGTATTCTTATATGCCTGTATGCTTTTATTTTTATTTTAGTTACAGGTTTAGTTTAGTTTTATTTTATAAGTTTTTTTAACATGTCTATATATTTTTAGTATATTTTATTTCAGATTTAATTTTAGTTATTTTAGTTTTTCAAGTTTAATGCTGTCTTGCCAGCTAGCTGGAAAAAAAATATATATATAATAAAATAAAATAAATAATTTTTAATATCTTGAATTAGATTGTATCCTTATATGCCTGTATTCTTTTATTTTTATTTTAGTTAGAGGTTTAGTTTTATTTTATTAGTTTTTTTTATTATTATTATTTTAAAACATGTCTATAAACATGTCAGTGTATTTTATTTCAGATTAAATTTTAGTTAGTTTAGTTTTTGAATTCTGTGACCAAAACGTAAGTGACCAAAAATGTAAAAGATTACATTGTATTCTTAAATGTCTGTATGCTTTCATTTTTTTAAGTTACAGGTTTAGTTTTAGTTTATATTTGTATTATAATTTATTTCAGATTTTATTTTATTTTTTCAAGTTTAATGCTGTCTTGCCAGCTGATATATATATATATATATAACTTTATTAGATTAGAAGCTTTTAGATCAAGATGTTTTTAATGACATGAATATTACCTGCTACAATATATTATATAATGAATATATAATATTAAATTGAATGCATTGTCAGTTTAAATTGAGCTAGTAAGCTTATATCTGCAAGGTGAGCATTTCTACACGAGTTTGGAGGACGGCACTGCCTACATGTCAGCTGTCATTTTTATTGCATCTTTTCTCCCAACAGAATCACCAAAAATACACCATGCAGCAGCAGCAAAACCTGTCTTATGCTGGAATATACAAGGTTTTGCATCAGACTGTCTTTCACTTCAGTTTTTGACTACATACTGTAACTCCAAACCTAAGCTGCAGTGAAATTTAGGCTGTTATTCACACAGATTCACTTCATGAGGAATCCCTCCCATCATATAAAAGCAACAGGATATAATACAGAGATGTACGGTATGTTCATTCATTCATGCACTGGACTGTGAAGGAACATTATAAACATCACAATACAGAATGAATGCACATGCAATGACCCTAAAAAAAATTCTGCTTTTCAACCTGTTTCAACCTGGTTTCAGCACATGTATTTTGCATAGAGTCCTTGTCTGTGACCTGCTGTGATCTGGGTCAAAGCCTGCGAGACCCAAAGCCCAGCGGTGCGGACCAGGAAAACATTTTCACACTCATGTTTCCCGTCTAAACACACGAGCAAACACCCTGATCATGTGACATGTATGGAAGGACTGAAATATCTTGCACTGCAAACCTCTTAAACACTTTTATAAACAAGGTGCATTCTGCCAAGAAACAAAACTGTATAAATATGAGACTATTTTTAATATATTTGAAAGAATTCTTCCCAGCTAACATGGAATGTTCTCACAAAGTTATATATTAGAACAAAAGATTCTTAAAGTGAAAGTTATGGAATGATCATATAACTTTATTAATATTTGATATGTGTTCTCATATTGTTGAGAGAAAACATTCTGAGATCAGCATTATCATAATGTCCGTATGATGTTATTTGTACTTGAATATGCTAAGAAATGTTTTTTTGTAATCTTCAAATAGCGTTAGAATCACTACAAGAAAACTGGACATTTTAACGTTTTTTTAAATATTTAAAATAAGAATTCAAATCATTTATATTTTAGGTAAAAAAAAAAAAAAGAAAGAAAGAAAAATGTTGTAAAAATGATTTTGTAACCTTTAAAATAATGTTCTAATCACAACAAGAAAACTGGACATTTTAACGTTTTTAAAATATTTAAAATAAGCATTTAAATAATGTTATATTTTGGGTGAAAATAAAGTTAGAAAATGGTGTAAAAATGTTTTTGTAACCTTTAAATAATGCTGTAATCATAACAAGAAAACTGGTCGTTTTTAACGTTTTTAAAACATTTAAAATAAGCCTTCAAATAATGTTATATTTTGGGTGGAAATAAGGAAATAAGTTAAAAAAAATGTTGTAAAAATGCTTTTGTAAACTTTAAATAATATTCTAATCACGACAAGAAAATTGAACATTTAAAAGCTTTTAAAATATTTTAAATTTGTGCTTAAATAATGTTATATTTTGGGTGAAAATAAGTTAGAAAATGCTGTAAAAATGTTTTTGTAACCTTTAAATAATGTTCTAATTATTACAAGAAAACTGGACATTTTAATGCTTTTAAAATGTTTAAAATAAGTGTTCAAATAATGTTATATTTTGGGTGAAAATAAGCTAGAAAATATTGAAAAAATGCCTTTGTAACAAGAAAACTGGATATTTTAACATTTTTAGAATATTTCATATTGGTGTTCAAATAAAGTTATATTTTGGGTGAAAATAAGTTAGAAAATGTTGTAAAAATGCTTTTGTACCCTTTAAAAAACGCTCTAATCGTGACAAGACAACTGGATATTTTAACGTTTTTAGAATATTTCATATTGGTGTTCAAATAAAGTTATATTTTGGGTGAAAATAAGTTAGACAATGTTGTAAAAATGTTTTTGTAATCTTTAAATAATGTTCTAATCACAACAAGAAAATTGAACATTTTAACGCTTTTATAATATTTAAAATAAGCATTCAAATAATGTTATATTTTGGGTGAAAATAAGTTAAAAAATGTTGTAAAAATGCTTTTGTAATCTTTACAAAGTTCTGATCACGTACGTGAAGGAGTAAAGAATATATTTTTTTCGATTTCACTTTTGTCAATGTCTTGGTTCACCTTCCCATAATTTTATATTTCCCTAAATAAATAAATAAATCGCCACAAAAACTAACACTTCAGGTTTAAGTTTTTAAATTTCACTAATGTAAAGAAAAAAAAAATCTGTTTTTACAATAATTTTTAAACTTTTAAAAATTGTCAAATGAATTTGAATATTAAATAAAATTGTAGTAAATGTTCTTAACTTTTTTATTTAGAAAATACAAACATTAAAATTAAATAAAAAATTAATTAAATTAAACAATAATTAATAATTTCTTTAAAAAATTTAAAACAAAACTTTTTTTTCAGAATCAGAAACAGAGTGTTCTGTCGTGATTAGAACATTATTTAAAGATTACAAAAGCATTTTGTCAGAAATTTCAGGTAGGTTTTAGATTAAACTATAGTTTGCGTATGTAATAGCACCACTAAATGTTCCCTGTTAGTGCTTCTTGACATCCATCAGTACTCATGGGTCTCGTGCCGATGGTTTGTTGTTCAGGTGTCCTCACCAGCTGTACTGAACACAGAGCAGTGAAGAAAGCCCTCAGGAGCTGCAGGTGCAAATGAATGAGAGAACATCAGATGACAGACACTCACAGCTTCATAAAAGCGTCTCTGAGGACGTCAGTCCCCTGACAATCAGCCGACAGACACGGATCTCTGAGAGCAGGTAGAACAGCACATCTGATACAAGCCCTTAATAAGTCCATTATGTGGGTAATTAAAATGACAGCTCTGCCCCATTTTACACCGAAAAAAGATGTCAAAATCACTTCATGTTCCAGATTCATGTAAGTTGATGCACGAGGGATATGAGACGTCTTACCTCGAGTATATTTGGAGTAATGTCATGTTCACATTGCCGCAGGATTCATTACCTTTGACAAAGTTGAGATCTGCTCTGAGCATCTCTGTTAGGAACTGGATCATGTCCATCAAACATGTCTTAATAAAGAAATCATTTCTTACATGAAAAATGAAATTAGAAGCAAATCGTAATATTAAAGTACTAGTATATTAAATCTTAATATTAAAGTAAAGTATATAAAGATATTTCCAGCTAACAGGGAAGGTATAAGAATGTTCTGGAAAGGTTTTCTCAAAGTTATAAACAAACATTCTTCCAGAAACATTAGACTAATCGAATGTTCATTCAAAGTTATGTTTATTTCAAATTTTACTGTTTATTTCAGAATGTTAGAGAACATTCAAAAGTATAATTCCCATAATGTTTGCAGAATCATTAAATGGAATGTTCCCTATGTTTCCTGAAACCGCTACAAAAGATTCACGAACCTACTTCGAAGCTTCGATCTAAATCAATTGATTTACGATTTGCGATTCGAAGTCCCAATCTGATTCAAATGATTTGCAATACACGAAGTTCCAATCTAAATCAAATGATTCACAATTCGCGAACCAAAGTCTTGATCTGACTTAAATGATTAGCGATACGCAAAGTTCCGATCTGAATCAAATGATTCACGATTGGCGATCCGAAGTCCTGATCTGAATCAAAAGATTTGCGATACACAAAGTTCCGATCTGAATCAAAAGATTCACGAACCTACTTCAAAGTTCTGATCTAAATCAAATGATTCACGATTCGCGATCCAAAGTCCTGATCTGAATCAAATGATTCGCGAAGTTCCGATCTGAATCAAATGATTTGCGATACGAGAAATCCCAATCTGACTGAAATGATTCACAAACCCGCTTCTAAGTTCCGTTCTAAATCAAGTGATTCACGATTCGCGAACCAAAGTCTTGATGTGAATCAACAGATTCACGAACCTACTTCAAAGTTCCGATCTAAATCAAATTATTCACGATTCGCAATTCGAAGTCCCAATCTGAATCAAATGATTCGCAATACACAAAGTTCAGATCTAAATCAAATGATTCACGATTCGCGAACCAAAGTCTTGATCTGAAT
>JAHKKF010534834.1:0-13906 GCA_019740295.1 Labeo calbasu
TATATAAAATTACGCACAGTAAACACACATATACTGGGCAATCTCAAACTTTTATTTTGTATGCGATTGCCAGCCCTAATATATATATATATATATATATAAGCTTTTTATTTCAGATAAATGCTGATCTTTGGATCTTTAATAATAATAATAATAATAAATGTATTTGGACATACTAATCAGCATATTAGAATGATTTCTGAAGGATCATGCGGCACTGAGTAATGATTCTGAACATTTAGTTTGATTGCAGGAATAAATTACATTTTAGCGTATATTTAAATAGAAAACAGTTATTTTAAATAGTAAAAATATTTTAAAATGTTACAGTTTTTGCTGTTCTTTGGATCAAATAAATGCAGGCTTGGTGAGGAGAAGAGAATTCTTTAAAAAAAACATGAAAAATCTTACTGTTCAAAAACTGTTTTGATTGGTAGTGTATACTACTTGGTTTATTAAGAACTGTCAAAAATAAAAAAGTGTAAAATTTTGGATTTTTTTATTTCTTAGAATTATCTCACTGCATTTGATACAAAAACTAGGCCATGTTTTTAAGATCAGAAGTAAAAAAAAATGTATTCTCATTATTATCGTACAGTTTCTCATGTTTTTCTTTCTTAAAGGTGTCCTATTATGCTCTTTTTCAAAGTCTTGATTTTGTTTTGGGGGTGTACTAGAACATGCTCTCATGCTTGGTGGTTCAAAAAACGCATTTTTTTTCACATAATTTACATTACTACAATACCTTTCTCCCAGCCTGGCACTAATGGCTCGATTAGTTCCGGGTTTAATGAAGGCCCGCCTTCCGAAAAAAGGAAATGTGTTATGATTGGTTAACTAAATCTCAATGCATTGCGATTGGTGAACAACTTAGATGGTGTTTCAGTACTGCCACGCCCCCTTCAAAGCAGTTAGCGCAAGCTAGATTAATAGTGAATCTTACGTTTTAAATATGGATATTTTTCTTACAAAAATGCATCGATTCACTACAGGAGACCCCCGGGTGCCGTGTGAGGCACTTTTTATTATGGATGGATGCACTGTATATGAGATATACAGAATGTATATGACATATAAAATTATCCTGTCATCATTTAAAACTGGGCTTATTTTCTTTCGTGAAACATGAAAGAAAATATTTTGTTAAAATGTTTTTTCTCCGTACACTGAAAGTCAGTGGTCACCAAAACTCTTTGGTTACCCACATTCTTCAAAATATGCTCTTTTGTGTTCCAGAGAAGAAAGAAATTTATACTGGTTTGTAATTGGACGAGGGTGAGTAAATAATTAAAGTATTAGAGTATTTTCATTTGTGGACTTTCCCTTTAATAAAATAAACAAATAAAAAACCTACATGCCTCTACAACCATTTTCAATATAGCAGCTGAATCTCTGAGCAAACGTTTCAAGCTGTAATGTGGTTATGATGAGCTGCATGCACTTACAATACAATAAAAGGCATTTGTATTTGGCTCGAAGCCAGCCTGTACTTTCCAAATGTAAGTACGGCACTTTCCCGATTGGATCCACTAGCGCTGCTTCGGGAAACCCCTCATCCAGGCCAAAGGTTGTTTTCTCAAAGTATACACTGCACTGCTGCAGCAAAGATGCCAGGTGTTAACTAAATGTTTCTAAATACTAGTTTCTACCACGTTTCCTGTGAATGACAAACATAAGTTTGCGCAAAGCATAATGATAATGATTTGATTTTGTAAACAGCAACAAAAGTGGTTTAAATTTTTACATTTGAACATTTAGAACACTAAGTACAAGATCAAACATTTGCATGACTAGAAGAACAGCAGTATATTTAAATCACATTTTCTTTTTAAATCATTTTTTTTTTGCTCACGTTGCTTTTCAGGCAAGTGCATGAAATATCAGGGTGATGTACACTGCTGCTCAAAACTTTGGGATCAGTAAGATTTTTAATAGTTTTTAAAGGCGTTTCTTATGCTCATCAAGACTGTGTTCATTTGATCAAGACACAGAAAAAATATAATATTGTGAAATATTATTATGATGTAAAACAATGTTTCTCTAGATTAATATACATTAAAATTTTATTTATATCTATAATTTAAATTGAATTTTCAGAATAATTACTCCAGTCTTCAGTGTCGCATGATCCTTCAAAAATCATTCTAATATGCTGATTTATTTATCAGTGCTGGAAACAATTTGATACTTTTTTAGGATTTTTTGATCAATAAAAGGTTAAAAAACAACAACATTTATTTAAAATAGAAAGGTTTTCTAACAATAAACACTACTTCTCAAAAGTTTGGGGTCAGTCAATTTTTATTCTTTCTTTTTCTGAAAGAAATTAGTATTCACCAAGGATGTTTTAAATTAATAAAAAGCAATAGCATAGATTTACATTGTTAGAAAAGATTTATATTTTCAATAAATGCTGTTCTTTTTAACTTGTTATTCATCAAGAACCACAGGTTCCAAAAAAATATTTGCCAGCACAACTGTTTTCAACACTGATAATTCTAATAATAAATCAGCATATTAGAATGATTTCTGAAGGATCATGTGACACTTAAGACTGGCGTAACAGCTGAAGAAAATTGAGTATTGCATCACAGGAATAAATTATATCTTAAAGTATATTAAAATACAAAACATTATTTTATATTGCGATAACATTTTCTGTATTTTTCATCAAATAAATGTAGCCTTGATGAGACTTCTTTTTACTGATTCCAAACTTTTGAGCGGGTGTGTACACAACGGTTTGAAAGACGTTTGCATGATGACTACAAAAACAATAGCATATTTAAATCCTGTGTTTTCTTTGGACAAAACAAATTTTTCGATTCATTTATCATTTTCACCTCACATTGCCTGATCAAAACCATCTCTCTCAGTATTTTTAGCCAAAATACAAATCGCACACTATTTTTAACTGCCGCCAGCTTTTTCCTGCGCTGACCTTTGAACTGTTAAGTTGTTCCTGGTTTTTAAAAAGGGTGTTAGTGGCGGTAGAAGAGTGCAACCTTCTTTTGAGCTGAAGTGCATCCTGACGGATTACAAGAACTCCAGAGCAGAAGTTGCAACCCGGCATGGCTTTAGGCTACCTGGGTCATGGCCCACCCACTGCAGGGGGTTCTAGGTCAGAGGAGCCAGCGGGGAGCGCTGCTTTCAGACACCGGAGAGACTCCTCAGTTAACACACAACCTCAGGGCATGACAAACTCCACGTCCACCGCAACCTCTGTTCATGCCAAATGCTTTAACAATGCGGCTCGAAGCGATAAACATGGAAAGAGCTCCATATTTGTGAGCTCATCGCTCAAAGTGGACACAATTACACATTGTTGGTTTCAAAAGAGCTATTTATACAGTACGAAGAACTAACTGTGCAGAACATTGTGAAAGAGTTTATTTTTTACGCATTCAGAGGCAAATTATACAACAATTGACTCTCCAAATTAATAGAGCGTTTGTATGGCTCCCCAATGAAAGACATTATTCAGCAGAAAGAAAATGTCAAATAGTGTCTCAGCAGCACAATTGCTAGTCTCCAAAGCTATTGTTACCACGTTTTTGTTTTGACTATCTGGGAATAGAGGAGTATATCGCATCCATTTACTCTCTGTTAGAGAACTGGGCGGTGCTCCCCTCTACAGCGGCTTATAAAAACAGTTTTGGCCCACAGAACAGCTATTAAGGACTTGGGATCTGTGATAAGGACAATATTCAGCAAGACTTCCTGGCTAACATGTGATAATGAACAATGGCTAAATAGGCCTCTGTTGCACGAATTAGGCCCTGAAGTATATACGCCGTGACCTAGAGCTTTCTAAAAAGTGAACCATTATTTAAACTCTAAGATGCTGAAACAGAGCAATATCTGCTTGCAGTAGTTTTGGTCTCCCCACCCTGTCAGGTGCTTACCTTTGTGGTGATGCATGGGCAGTGGCCCTGCTCCGAAGACTGGCGTGTCCGTCACTGCCGCCTGGAAGCGTGTCCAGCTGTCCTGTCACTCTGTCAGCAACGCTGCCTCTCATGGCCCGAGATTAAACGCTCCCGATGGGGCCTCCAGAAGAAGTGGCTCACCCGCCTCTTAGGACTTATGTCAAAAATGTTTCAGCCCAGGTAATTTGCTACAGTCAGTGCTCCTTTCTCTGTTAACTTCAAAAGCTCCTGTGAAGGGAAAAAAGACAAATGAAAGAGGGGAAAATGGTGTTTAGTTGTGAGTAGCGAAAGATCGAATTCTTGAGGACCGGGATGGACGGGATATGTCTTCTTCAAGGTATACCAAGCCAAATCTCAATGATGTCCTTGCAACCAGTTGTACATACTTATCCAAACATGCATTAAACATATACACATGTATACATGGGTCATTCTATAATTGTGGGTACACCTCATGTCTGTGAAGTATCCCCAATCACACAATATATTTTGAAAAAGCCATATCTTTTGATCAGAAATGATGTTCATATCATATACAACCCTGGTATTCAGCTGTCCGATTTTGTAAAGTTGCTCATTCTACTCTGCATTTAAGCACGAAAATGACCACAAATATAAATTAATTTCATAGTTTTGCCTTCAGTTAGATTCTGTTATCAAGACATTTGGGTGTGCGCTTCAAAAATAATAAATGTGCATTGTGATACAACTTCTTTTATTTGTGCCCGAAAAACCATTGTCAACTAAGTTACCCACTAGAACCACCCTCCCCTTACCCTTACCCAGTAAAGGTAACATGGTGGACAGTAGCAAACAAAGATGATATTTTATGCAAATATTCTTACAGATCACTATTATTTATATAGCACTTCAGAGCAGTTATGTAAGGTCATGTTTGGGTTTTTGGGTAAAAGGAAAACTTTTTTCTTTAATTGTCAAATTTGAAATGTACCTCTAATTATAGACTGACCCACATACAATTATGTAAATACACCCCTTTTTAAAATTACATTAAAATTACAATTAATTTTGATATCCCTTGGTGGGTGGGTGATACAACTGTAATAATATCTTAATGATCATAATGAAGATAAAATAATTCAATAAAATGAAGAAAAAACGTTACTACATAGTTTGTATAATCTCATATTATTATTTCCGTAAAGTTACGTGGTCTAATTAACATGCAGAAAAAAACATTAAATGATATCATAGTGAAGACCCCTGCAGACCCTCATGATTAGGGGTCGAATATATGTGTTTTTCAGGGCCGATGCTGATACGATTATTACAGATCAAGGAGATTGATAACCGATATTTTGAACCAGTATATATATATGTCTGAAGTAAAAAATGAATGTCTATTAATTAACATTAATTAATTATTGAAAATGACCATAAAAATGCTTGATATCGGCACCGATAATTGGTGAGGCCAATAATCGGTCGACCCCTTCGCATGACTGTCAAGATTAATAAGTCTCTTAAAATATCAGATAATGAACCTTTTTATGATAACCTATTATGTGGTATTGTTCCTTCAGCTTGTAAAATGGCAGGTGTTCTAACACCACACAAACTTAATGATATTTATCAATTGTAAATTATAAATTAATTAATATAGTTAATTATTTAATTAATAAATTATTAATTTGTTATCTTGGTAAAAAAACCTTGAAAACTACATAAAAACTATATAACGCATAATTAATGCATAAACTAATGCATATTAATATTAAACTAATGCATATTAATGCATGGACTATATAAAAAACTATTTAAAAAATTATAATGGACTTGAAATTTGCATCTTCTTTTTTAAAATGTGTACATAAAGTGTTAGGAATTTAAAACATTTCTTTGTCATGGACACTCTTATAAGTCACTAACCCAAAAATCACTGGACTAATTATGACATTTAATTGTCTGTTCTACTATAAGAGCCCAGCAAACAAAAATATGTTTGAAAAATATTTTCCTAACATTTCCTTAAAGCTATGAAAACATTATTTCTGAAAGTTCTCTGAACATTCTAAACGTGCAGGTTTCAAAATTCCATTTTATCATTTATCAAACATTATGGGAATGTTATTTTTGAATGTTCTCTAAACATTCTGAAACAAGTAGTAACATTTAAAAAATGTTAGATAAATATCTAACTAAAACATTTAAGAAAAAACATGAACAATGTATTTCTCTGCTAAAGTTTTTGAATGTTCTATTAACGTTTCTAGGAGAACATTTGACCAGATCCAGTTTTTTTAGGAGAACCATGTTAGAATGTTTGTTCTTGTCTTTAATGTTCAGCTCCACAGTTTCTGTATATGATGTTTTTCAAGCATTACTATATCAATATTAACATAGACAGAGGACAATAATCATGGCTTAAAGACACATACATACATACATCCTCCCAGAACAACTGTGTGTGTGTGGTTTTTTAATTCAGTCATTTCCCTAACAACACGCTTTAAACATAATTCCCTGCGGCTCTGACATAATCTAACAAAAGGTTTTTTTTCTGAATCTATGGAATGAGGAAATGAAATAGACCCCCATTAACCAGATCTGTCAACATTACAAGGAAGCTGGAATCATTAATGAAGACTCATTGACCTTACAGCTAAACATTAAGATTGAACACATGCAGTCTCTGCAGCATGCTAAAGTGACTTAAAGTTTGAGAATGAAATAAAATCACTTTTTCCAAGAACAGTTGATTCTGACTGAAATAACATTCATGGGACATCACTCAGTGGATATCCATAACACAAAGACCTATACAGAGAAATGTTGCACAAAGCGGGATCCGTTTTCAATGAAACCACAACATTTATGCGTGTGCGTGCCGGCGAGAGCGCCTGTGCTTTGAAGGACGGGGCACGTACAAGTGTGTGCACGTGTGATGAAAGTGTTTGACAGCAGCCCTGCCTCGACAAATTGCTTTTGAGATGTGCCAACACAAATGTATTTAACTCAGAGTCCAATAAACCGTGGCAGGAGCAGTGACATCTCTGCGCTGGATCCTTGTCAATGTTTTCTTTAAGTCTCTCCCTCCCCGTTTTGTACCAGATCAGGAATGCATGAGTTGCATTCACTATTAACAAGACTAAGACTACACAGGTAACAGGATCAGCTCTAATCAGTGTGACCTGAGAAAGCTTGTGCGGGGATTTCAGGCTTTTGTCCTGCATTTTCCGAGGTGATTTCTTCCCCGCCACATTCAATTACGATTACTGAGGCAGAGGGCAGAGCGTCCTCTTTAATTTGTGCTTCACTCCTTTATTGTCACTTCTTGCAATGATCAAAACCTGCAGAATGACAGCAAAGGTGCATTGTGCTCTTTTACCCTACAATGAACAATGGCCATCTCACAAGCAATGGCACTGGTACAGAGAGAAACATCTGAATGTGAAGACGGCAGAAGGAGAGAGAAAAAAATAACCATTATCCATAGACATGTTCTATCTTGTCAGAAACTCTGTTTTCTCCAGCCAAATCCCCTGGTGCCGTGCTCACAAAATATTCAGGCTTTGTAATAGAGATGTGGATGGCAGATAGAGAAGAGGTTACGGATTTATCCGAGACTGAAGGAGTGAGAGAAAAATTCTGACATTTACGAGAGAGAGAAGTCATGCATCCCAGGTAACAGCACCAGGCTCTCTATGTCTACAAGTCAGTCAGCTCAGTTATGGACTGAACCTGTTAATACGATCTTATGTTGCCCTCTACTGACCAGTAGGCTGAATCAGTGCAAATCTTTGGAGAAACTAGTCCACTCTTTCCGATGTAAAACCACCTTTTGTCAGTACAGGTTTATAAAAGAAGCTGTGGAAATGAAAATGTTTGGCAAGACATTATAAGCACATGTAGCAGCACATTGTAGATTACAGTGGAATTCAAAAAGGGATGTCAGCACTGTAAACTAATGACATTAATGATTAAAAAACATTAAATGTATTTAAATGTATTTACTTATAAAAATGCAGTATATTTGGTCATGCTGAAAATAGTTACATAGGCTTGCAAACAATTATAAAAGGTATACTGTAGTCATAGACACCACAAGATGGCAGTAGAGTACTTAAAACTGCAGTAAGTGTGTGAAAAAAAAACTAAGTACTTTTATTTATTTATTATTGTTATGATAGTCAAACTATTTAATATAATTTCCCTTGTACAGCTTTGTGTTTTCTGACTGATTAAAATTTAATATTTAAAATAATAAATAAAAAAGTTAAGTAATGTTCAGATTTCTTGCTAAACCACTTTTTTTTTTTTTTTTTTTTTTGCAATTATGTACATATTAATACAAATATATACATCTCACAACAGAAGTAGAAAAAGGGTATACAGAGAGAATAATTAAAAAAAAAAAAACACAAAAGAACAAGTGCATGTACATGAGTAAAAAGGATCTATGCCAGGGATAAAAGAAATATTAAAATTAAAATTAAAACATTTAATTAACCAAATTAAATTGACAGTGCTTCATAAGTCTTTTTAGCTTTTATGTTTCTAATATTTTGCAATGTAATACCATATTGTTTAATTTCTTTAATAAAATGTTCACAATTTGGCTTAGCTCTAGTCTTGCTAAACCACAAGTGTGGTGTTGGAAGGCCTGTAGTGACGTAATTTTGGTACCATATATTCTACGTATCTTTTTCGTCAGCGAGTTTTTAAAAGAGGTAAAAGAGGTATCTTTTAAGATATTACACAGAATTTACCCTAAATTATTTGAACGGTTCAAACTGGATCTGGAAAATTCTTGTGAGTTTTGTGGCGTTGTTAAAGAATCTGTGACTCATCTTTTCTTTCAATGCATATACTCAAAATTATTTTGGGTAGATGTCTCTAACTTCATTTCTAGAATGTTTGGTACATTAATACAAATAGAAATATATGTTGTATTCTTTTTTTGTACAATATACTATTGATTCTAAAAGTACAATTTCCTTTCTTACGCAACTAATTGTTTTACTTGTAAAATATCACGTTGATGTAAAGAAATGGACTAAAGATAAGCCAAATTGTGAACATTTTATTAAAGAAATTAAACAATATGGTATTACGTTGCAAAATATTAGAAACAGAAAAGCTAAAAAGACTTATGAAGCACTGTGTCAATTTAATTTGGTTAATTAAATGTTTTAAAATTTCTTTTATCCCTGGCATAGATCCTTTTTACTCATGTACATGCACTTGTTCTTTTGTGGTTTTTTTTTTATTCTCTCTGTATACCCTTTTTCTATTACTGTTGTGAGATGTATATATAGATGTATATATTTGTATTAATATGTAATTGCAAAATAAAAAAAAAATAAAATAAAATAAAAAAGCTTTTTCGTCAGCGAGGTACAAGTGTATCCAGTTCATATATCAATATACTGTATGACGGTTCATGACATGTCATAAGATATGGGAACTTTTACCTTTTTAAATAATGTGGTGATCTTCCATAGTTGCTCGCTTCAGGCGAATGTTTATTTACAATTCACGCTGCACGTAGACCACACTCTTGTGCACATTCTAATCAATTTTATAACACTCCAATATGCCTGAAGTGCCACTTAGATTAAAGTAGTTCGCCTTTCAAAGAAACACGTCTCTAGACCTTGCTTTTCTCCTCATTTCACCGCCCTATGTCTTGCGTTTTCTAACGCAAACACGGATTCTGTGAGAACGCTTTCCTAACATTCCCAGCTGCCCCGGATCTGCAAGCTCGGCCCAATGCTAGAGGAGTTTAAACTTCTGAAGTCTGAAAATATGTGCTGTAAAGTATGCTTAAAGTATTTAATGTAGGTCAAAATGTATGTTACAGTCTTGAAATGTAGTACAATAGTACAAAATGTATAAACGTTTTTATTTTTAAGATAAAGGAATGGCATTCATGAGATGTTATTGTAGTATCGATGCTGCGTTTTCATTTAAGATCCAAATGGTTTGGCTGCAGGAGCTCCTTCTGAACCATATGGCCTAAAAACTCTGATAGCATCATGTCATTGACTTTTAGTGAATGGTGTGTATTTTAGTTACTATAAATATTTAATAAACCTACACTACCAGTCAAAAGTTTTTGAAGGGTAAGATTTTTAATTTTTAAAGAAGTCTCTTCTGCTTACCAAGCTTGCATTTTTGATCCAAAGTACAGCAAAAACAGTACAATTTTGAAATATTTTTACTATTTGAAATAACTGCTTTTTATGTGAATATATTTTAAAATGTAATTTATTTCTTTGATTTCAAAGCTGAATTTTTAGCATCATTATTCCAGTCACATGATCCTTCAGAAATCATTCTAATATTCTGATTTGCTGCTCAAAAAACATTTATTAATATGAAAACAGCTGAGTAGATTTTTTTAAGGTTTCTTTGATGAATAGAAAGTTCAGAAGAACAGCATTTATCAAAAAAAGAAATCTTTTTAATGTCTTTAAATGTCTTTATTATCACTTCTGATCAATTTAAAAACACCCTTGCTAAATAAAAGTATTAATTACTGACTTATAAAAGCTTTTCATTTCATATAAACTTTGAATCTTTCTATTCATCAAAGAATTCTGAAACAAAAAATTACTCAATGGTTTTGAATATTGATAATTGTTTCTTGAACAGCAAATCAACATATTGGAATGATTGCTTAAGGATTATGTAACACTGAGAACTGGAGTAATGATATTGAAAACTTAGCTTAGATCACAGATATAAATTACGTTTTAAAATACAGTCAGCTTAAAAGCAGTTATTTTAAATAGTAAAACTATTTCACAGCATTACTGCTTTTGCTTTTATTTTGGAAACAAATGCAGGCTTGGTAAGCTAAACACAAAATTGTTAAAAAAAAAAAATTATTTATATATATATATATATATAAAATCTTACTGTTCAAATACTTTTGACTGGTAGTGTATATTTTATGCCATTTATGCATCTCTGGAGCTAGTCTAGAATCTGATTTTAAAATAAAAGCCACAACGGTTTTTTTTTCTTTTTAAGTGAACACAAGAACTGATAAAACAGATTTTATTCCAAAGTTAAAAATCACAGGTACCAATGCAGACAAACATTGATCAAAAACAATAAATAGTCAAGGTAAAAAGTACACGTCATTGAAAACATGACAAAAATAACACTAACTGGACGCAAACATAAGTGACAACCTTACACTCATAACACAACCATACATCCATTAGGTCCCTCTGAGAGGTCATTTCTCCATTGGAGCAGTGCCTAAGTAAAAGGGAAAACCCTACTATGGTAAGAGCTCAGCTCCATGGTCTCCATATGGACTGGGTTGGAATAGAAAAGGATTCCGGTCTAAGAGCCAGTACAGGAGACTGCGGTGGGGTAAAATCTCTAGCCATGTTGGGCAAAATAGGCTGATGCACAACAACAGGCCTATGGAGTGAAAGTGGTGCTATGTGAGGAGATGGTGAATCAGAAGGTACAGGTAAAGGACAAGACATGAAAAGATATGAAGGAGAGTTACTGGGAGAGAAGGATACACTAGTAAAAGTGGGCGATGAAGGTGGGGAACCACATTGCGATGATGATGAACTGGAGGGAGATGTTGATCGATGCAAAAGTTTAGAGCCATACAAAGATGATTCAGGGTGTAAGAGAAGTTCCTGGTTGTAGTTCTGGCCTGATGGTGATAAAAGGAAGCCTGTCTGGGCCACTGCTTCACTTCCTGCTTTGGAAGCACCAGTTTGGATATCAAGATTGACCCCCAGTTTCAGAAGAACCTCCTTCTGCTCAGATGATTTAAACCTCCCGTAGAAGTCACTGGTGTAGATGGGGCCAGTGGAAACCGATACAACAGACCGGTTCTGAGTGGCCTTAGAATCCATTTGATTAGATGTCACTGCAGAAAGAGAGAAACCATTATTTTTCAATACTACAATAAATAATATCTATTAACACTAAATTCAGAGAGGTGAAGTAAAAAGCAAAATAAGTAAAGACCAACCCTTTGTCCCAGTTTTTCTTGTGGTCTTTTTGATGTATTGAACTGCAAGTTCTAAAATCTCAGCTTTTTCCAGTTTAGGATTTTGCAGACGCTGTGAAAAGAGATAGGAAAGTCAAGAGGCATTTTAGGGGTTTGTCAAGGAAAAAGTGCTGAAATATTGCTAAGCAATGCATTATAAATCCAGGGCAGAAACTCACCGTGTCTGCAGTGTTCTTGAAAAGCAAATCTTTTAACGAGTCTAGGTTATGGTTGATTCGATCTCTTCTCTTCTTCTCCATCTCAGGCTTTAACTTCTTTAAACAAAAGTTAAAGATGAAGATTGTTAGTAAGTAAATTTACAATGCTATTGCGTTGAATCAAATTAAATAAATATTGAATACATTAAATATAAAGTTATTGGGAAAGAAAAGGTTAGTTTAAAAAAACTTACTCTTTTGACGCTTTCTGTCTTCGTCATGTTGAAAGTTAAACGGTTTGCTCTTCACGCTAATTCGTAGATGTGGGAAACTGCTGAAATCTAGCCAAACGGGAATTTTAAGCCTCTGGAGTGGCATTTGATTGGCGGAGAGGTGGCAGTGACGTAGGCACAGTGAACTTTCCACCCAGCATTCTAAACAATCAGTAAACAGACGTGTTATGTGACCCTGGACCACAAAACCAGTCATAAGGGTCATTTCTTTAAGATTTATACAAAAATCTTTTTTTTTTTTTTTTGCATCATCTGAAAGCTGAATAAATAAGTATTCCATTGATGTATGGTTTGTTAGGATAGGACAATATTTGGCCGAGATACAGTTATTTGAAAATCTTGAATCTGAGGGTGCAAAAAATCTAAATATTAAGAAAATCGTTTATAAAGTTGTCCAAATGAAGTTCTTTGTAATGCATAATACTAATCAAAAATTAAGTTTTGGTATATTTACGGTAGGAATTTTACAAAATACCTTCATGGAACATGATCTTTACTTAATTTCCTAAAGATTTTTGGCATTAAAGAAAAATCGATCATTTTAACCCATGCAATGTATTTTTGGCTATTGCTACAAATATAACCTACCCGTGCTACTTAAAACTGGTTTTGTGGTTCAGGGTCATATACAGTGTTAAAAGTAAGTATATTTTGAAACATTTAATGGCGCAATTTGTTCTGAAAAAAAAAGTTTGCCATTTGATTGTGTGCTGCAATATGCAAATATCAGCAAATGGTTTCGAATAAGCAGCTGAGGACAGTGCTCGAGGTGAACTGCTAAAACACATATGGGCAAATGGCATCTGTTCTGACATTTTGGTGATTAAAGTAGCATAACAAAAATTTTGTCAATACACTAAAAAAGTGATGTTGAATGCATCAAAGTGATGCAAAAGTGATAACATGCACTGGTAAATGCATCGCACTTTTTAAAAACATTTTAAATTAAAACACTGATAAAGAAAACTGAGCTGAAGCTCTGGATTACATAAACTGCATATTTATTGTGACAAAGTATATGGATGGAAACTAATAGGCTATATAGCCTATTATATGCTATATCATAATGATAAAAAATTAATGTAGGTATATAAATTCAGTTTAGTGTGGAGGCAATGGAACCTGTTTTACTTCTATAATAAAATTCTCATTTTAAAAATACGATGCGTTTTTGGAGTCGCGCGCCAAGCGAGATGAGCTCGTGGCCGTCAGTGAGAAGTACACGCGCTTCCTGCTTTATGGTGAAATGGGGGATGTGAAGAGGTGTGATGCCCAGGTTTTTAGAGCAAATCTGTTAAGTGTGCTGTATGGGAGTGTTTTGATAGAAGTGTGAGCGATTAGGCCAACCATTATTGTCCCACGCTTTGTAAACTGTTGGAATGGTCAAGTGGATCATCATCAGAAATTAAGCAAAGCAAAACATTTAGGATGAGATTTCAGAAACGTTATGATATTGATGTAACGGCCTATTGAAGAAGAGTACAATGTTTTGTTTATATATATATATATATATATATATATATATATATATATATATAT
>JAHKKF010534835.1:0-16522 GCA_019740295.1 Labeo calbasu
AGTTCATCAGCGTCACCACGGAGTTTGTGTTCACCATTTGTCTTTAATAAACATTTGTGTTCACCTGCAATTGCTTCCATCTCGTTCGATCCGTCACAATACTAACATAACAACTCACTCATATCAACAAAACACCAAGAAATGTTAGAATTACTCTTTTTGTTTATTAAGAAATTTTACACTATGCCAGCATTAGTTTAGTTCTAAATAAATGTGCATATATTTTTATTTCAAAGCACAGGGTCAGTTGAGGGAGTAGGGGGTCTCTCTCCGAACTGATGCTGGGCACTTATGATGCTCTCAGGAGGGGTTGCACGCCAATGCATCAGGTCTGTTCTTTCCTCAGTAAGGGTTTCGAAACAAACCATCATTAGTCCATGAGACAACATCACTGATACCCAGCAGTCAGTCGGGGAGAGCGAAAAAGGGTGGCAGGGAAGCGTGAGGTAATTTGACAGTCAGCTACTGATGCTCCTTAGAGATATTTGGGCAGATCCTTCTCCACCACCTAAAAGAGAAATTTTAGAAAAGAAAATTTGTGTGAGAACATCACTGTGATAATTTAATACTGTACACAGCCAAGTTTACATCTCAAACCATAAAAAAATAAACAACTTACGCTTGGATCCTGTAATGGGGAGTATCTCTTCACAACTTGACCTTCACGGTCAATGAGGAACTGAACAGAAAAACAAAAATTGACAGCAAATAAAACTATTTGAATCATTTTACGAATTATTAAAGATGATTTAAGTCATAACATGCTTTTAATTAGCATAATTTAAAAGGAAAATGCACAAACCTTAGTGAAATTCCATTTGATGCCACTATAATGGAAAAAAAGTTGTGTGAATTACTTGTGTATTATTGTAATGTTTTTATCAGCTGTTTTTTTTTTTTAACTGGCATGACTCTCTTTCTTCTGTTAAACATGGTGGAAGATTATTCTGAACAATGTTAGTAACCAAACCGTTTCTGTTCTCATTCACTTTTGTTATATGGACAATGAAACAATGGAGGTTTATGGGAACTGAAACTGTTTGGCAACCAACATTATTCAGAATATCTTATTGCACGTTCTACAGAAAAATGAGTAACAGACGTTTCATTTTTGGGACGACTATGCCTTGAATCTATGTAGCTGATATCAAATAAGCATTTATTTCTACAGAACTTCCACATTCTGAAAAGTTTTCACCAGTTTCAACTTAAAAACTTAAGTTAAGCAGCTGCCTTAAAATTGTAAGTTAAATCAACTTAAAAGTACAAGTCATTTCGACTCATGAGTAAAATCAACTTAAAAGTGCAAGTCATTTTAACTCACTTAATTGTAGTGAGTTGAAAGGACTTGTAGTTTTAAGTTGATTTAACTTACAATTTTAAGGCAGCTGCTGAACTTAAGTTTTTAAGTTGAAACTGGTAAAAACGTTTTACAGTGCACGCCAATTAAGTTAAATGATCTGGCAACTCACTTTCCAAAGAATCCTTTCCCGTTTGGTTGCGCCTTCAGCCACTTCCACAGAGGGTGCGCGGAGTCGCCGTTCACGTCAATCTTACTGAACATATCAAACTCTGCGTTGTAGGACTTGGCGAATTCCTTGATTTGGGGATTTGTTCCTGGTTCCTGAATAAAAAAAAATGTATTATTAGATCATAATACTGGTTTTGAGAGGATTAAAAATGGTTTCGCTTTCTGTACCTGATGTCCAAACTGGTTGGATGGGAAGGCCAGGATGCGTAAACCTTTGTCAGCGTAGTTGGCGTGCATTTCTGCAAACTGAGCGTAGTTTACTGGGGTTTTGCCTCACTTCGAGGCAACATTAGTGATGATGACAACTTTCCCCCTGAAATATACACAAAATTAGATTTTGTTAAAGTTACAAATTGATTGATGCTAAAGCAATGATGCGTCAATCATACAGACAGAGGACGCTGTAACACTACAGCTAGAAGCTAGAAGACACATGATGAAAAAAATGTTTTAAAAAAATGAAACATGTTTGATATCCTCTGTTTGGATGGAATCACAGTCTTTGCCCATTATGCATTACTTGATTTTCTGTGAAATCTATGGAAGCCTATTTCTGCTACATAAATTAAAACATAACTATGTTAGATCATAATTTTCATAAATTTAAGTCACAGTTATGGGATTACAAGTCAACATTATGACTTACTAATAATTATGCGAATAAAAAAGTAAACATTCTGAGAAATAACCATAAATACAACAAATAAAAGTCATTATTATGAGATAAAATGTCAAAATTATGAGATAAAAAGTCAAAATTATGACAACAATGTGAAACTATGACATACAAAGAAAAAAGTTCAAAATTATGAGCTACTGAGTCCTAATTGAGGGAAAAAAATAAAAATTATGAAATACTAAGATATTATTAAGAGATAAAAAGCCAAAATCTGAGATAAAGCCATAATTATGACATAAATTTGAAATGATAAAATACTTAGTCATTATTATGAGATAAAATTCAAAATTCTGAGATAAAGCCATAATTTTGACAAAACTTGAAATTATTAAATACTAAGGCGTTACTAAAAAATACTTAGATAAAGCCATGATTATTACAAAAAATTTAAAATATGAAATACTAAGTCATTATTATGAGATAAAAAGACAAAATTCTGAAATAACGCCATAATTATGACAAAACATGTTAGAAATTTTTTAAGTCATTACTTTGAGATAAAAGGTCAGAGTTTTGTGATAAAACCATGATTACGACAAAATGTTGATATTATGAAGTACTAAGTCATCATTATGGAATAAAACCATAATTTAAAAAAAAATTTGGAACTATGACCTACTAGGGGTGTGACGAGACACTTATCCCACGAGACGAGACACGAGACTGGGTTCACGAGAACGAGACGAGATTTTTAAAATATACACCGACCCTCTGATTCATTAATATGGGCAGCGACAAAACGTGCTTCTCACTCTCCACTGACACTCGCGATGTGAAACAGTCCTACTATACACAGCTAAATCGTTGTCATTCAGGAATAAGATCGCGTGGGTGTTTGAATCGAGATCTCCATATTTTAAGGATTAATCGTGCAGCTCTAATGTAAACACTGCAAAATGTTTTAAAAGGATTTCGACACGAGATCTCGCGAGATCCGATTGGTCTCGCGAGACACATCAGATCTTGCGACATCCCTATGACCTACCAAAAAAAAGAAAGTCAAAATTATTGGATATTGAGTCCTAACTGAGAAGTCAAAATTCTGAAATACTAAGTCATCACAATGAGACAAAAAGTCAAATTTATAAGATAAAGCCATGATTATGACAAAATTTGAAATTATAAAATGCTAAGTCATTACTATTAGATAAACAGTCAAAATTCTGAGATAAAGCCATAATTATAACAAACATTTCAAACTATGAAAAAAGTCAAAATTATTAAATAAATTATTATTATGAGATAAGTCAAAATTGTGATAAAGTCACAATTCTGGCAAACATGGTCAAAATTATAAGACAAAAACTCATAATTATGAGACAAAAACTGTATGTTTTTCCTGTTTTATCTCAAGTTTCTTGTCATAATTTCAGTTTTTCGAATTTTTGTCAATTATGACCTAGTTAGTATCTCATAATTTTGACTTATATTGTATTATATTGTAAGTATTATTAAATTGTAATATTGTAATTATGCCATAAATATAAGTATGTCATCATTTAGATTTTTTTTGTCATAAATTTGTCTTTTTATGTCATAATTATAAGTTTTTACTAATTATGATTTGCCAAAGTTGTTGTGGAAATGGGATTCCACTGAAATATGTTGACTGCGACAGCCCAAAATCTGCAGGCAGGCTCGGATGTTTGTCAGCTAGCGTTATTTCCTTGAGACTGCAAGTCCAGTGTAATGTTTTTCATACTTGAACAAACAGGCTTTATACCTCGAGGTGAAATAAAAAAGCAGTTGTACTCGTGACATACTGATTTCCATCTCTCACCTGTACTTTTCCAGGGAAACTTCATTGCCGTCTATATCCGTGGCGGTGAATTCATAAATGGACTTGGCCGACTGCCAGTCCTCTAGCTGCGCAGACTGAAAATAAAAAAATGCTGGTGTAAACAAACAGGATAGATTTGCATACATACACACGTAAAGAAAAAATGAACACTGTTAGTAACACCTTTAAACGAATATAAGATACAAATCTCTATTTAACTTCCAACCACAGCTGAAAAACCAGTAAGCTTTTTACATTTCAAAAGCATTTCTTACCATAGCCTGCAACACTAGGGAGAAAACGACAGCGGAACCTAAGAAACGCATGACTGCCTTTCAGTACTAACCACTGAAATGGCAGGCAGCGTATTAGATCAAATCCTCTTAAAGTGCAGAAATCTCCAGAACACTGAAAACCCCTCGTATACAGGGCTCCAAATAAATATTAACTTGACGCAGAGGCTGTTTCGTCCTTATAGGCTGATTTTTTTGCTGACTACATGTGAGGTATTGAGGTCAAAGGTCACCGGGTGATGATCTTACACAACTGAGAAAACTGATAGCTTGGGTCCACATACCAAATAAGTCGCTGATGTACGCATTATATACATTGTACAGCTTCTAAACTGTACTACAATAGCAAACACATAATATTTTACATGCATATTTATTAGGCATTGCCTTCAGGAATGGATTTGTGCCACAAAGATATTATGAAATAGGCTAATAACAACTAAAACAATGTTTTGACATGCACTAATTGCATTAAAACAGTCATGAATATATACTAAGTCATAATTCTGTGGAAAAAAGTTTAAATTATTAGACACTCTGCTTAAGATAAAGCCATAATTATGACATAAAAATGCCAAACTATGACATACTAAGTCATAATTATGAGATAAAGCCATTATTATGGCATAAAAGGTTAAAATTGAGATCATTTTGATGAAATTGAGATGATTATGTCTAAAGACAAGTCATTCATTTTTTGTCATAATTATGACTTTTTTCCTCACAATTTAGATGTTTTATTTGTCATAATTTAATTTTTTATCGTCATAATTGTGACTTTTTGTATCATAATTTGACTTTTTACATCATAATTTCAACTTTCTGTCTGTAATATGACTTAGTATGTCATAATTTCAAATCTCTGTCATAATTAGCTGTGTCTTAGTATGATTTATGCCGATTTTTGATGGCATTTTTGGAATAGTCATGAATATATACTAAGTCATAATTCTGAGAATATTTTTTTTTAATTATGAGATACTAAGTACAAGATGAAGCCATAATTACGGCATAAAAATTCCAAACTATGACATACTAAGTCATAATTATGAGAGAAAGTCGAAATAATAAAGCCATTATTATGGCATAAAAGGTTGAAATTAAGATAATTTTGATAAAAATAAAATGATTATGTCAGATTTTGTCAGAATTATGACTTTTTTCTCACATTTATTTATTTATTTTTAAATCACAATTATGACTTGGTATGTCATAATTTTGTGCCATAATTGTGACTTTTTGTATCATAATTTGACTTTTTACATCATAATTTCAACTTTTTGTCTTTAATATGACTTAGCTGTGTCTTAGTATGTTTTATGCCATTTGTTCATGACATTTTTAGACACTTACCAAGATTGTAATGTTTTTGGACATGATGGTAACTTGTGATGTAGTAGCATAGTGCCATAAAGGCATTATGAAATGTAATAATAAGCTAATAACAAATAACACAATGTTTCGACTCACACTAATTGCAATTAGACAGTCATGAATATGTACTAAAGAGAAAAAAAGTTTCAATTATGAGATACTAAATACAAGATAAAGCCACAATTATGACATAAAAATTCCAAACTATGACAAGTCGAAATTATGAGGTAAAGTCATTATTTTGGGACAAAAAATTATAATTAAGATGATTTTGTCATAAGACTAAAGAAAAGTCATTCACTTGTTGTCATAATTCTGAATGTTTTATTTGTTATCGTTTCATAATTTAAGTTTCTTTTAATGTCCTAATTATGATTTGTGCTAAAATTTAGACTTCTTGTATCATAATTTGACTTTTCACACCAATTGCAACAAAATAGTCATGAATATATTACCATCAACAAAAAGTATGTTTCATAATTCTGAGGAAAAGAGTATACATTATGAGGTACTGAATCATAATAATGACATAAAACCATAATTATGACAAAAATTACAGCCATAAATATGAGGGGGGAAAAAAATCTAAGTTATGAGATAAAGCCATAATTATGGCATAAAAAGTTGATTTCTTTTTTATAAATGTTGAAAAAGGTTAAAAGGTTGATGAAATTTACATGATTATGTCATAAGACTATTTTTTCTTAATTATGACTTTTTTTCTCACAGTTTCAACAACTTTATCTCAATTGATATGTTATAATTTCGATATTGGTAAGTCATTAATTTTGACTTGTCAAAATTGTGACTTTTCCTATCGTAATTTGACTTTTTTGTATTTTATTAGACTTAGTATGTCATATTTTTTTTTATGTCATAATTAGCTGTCTTAGTATGTTTTATGGCATTTGTTGATTTTTTTATGCCATTTTTGGACACTTACCAAGGTTATGTAATGTTTATGGACACAAGTATCTTTTAGGTAACAGTATGTATTTTATATATCAAAAACTACAAATATTGCAATTAGATACATGATACTAAAAGATACCTAATCTATACTAAAAATGTACAATTATCCAATACATGTTTCAAAGAGAAAACAGTCTGTTACCACTGCTTATGAAACACAATTTCTTTTAATGTACGCTAAGAAACAGATGTAAATTGATATTATATTAGATTATTAGATTTTTATTGTTGTTGCGCAATATTTATATAACGGAAAAAGCAAACTGGTGCTGTTGTGGAAGAATGAGACACAAAGACTAAAGACCAAAGACCTAAATACACTGAAACTAGACCGCTCATCTTGCACAACAGGGCTGATTGTGTAAACTGATGATAAACATTTGCAAAACCCCCGTAATTATGCAGCACATAACCTCATAATAACCAGATTACGTAATATGATTCACATTCGCAAGTGCAAGTTACAGAAGTAGGCTATTTAACTTTACAGTACCATTGCACCAATGACCCCACTGCTCGATAAAGCGCCGAACAGCAAGAAACGATAGATAAAAGCCATTTTTTATCTTGTCGCTTTGCAAAGTCCAGCAGTGTTGTCCAACTCTTCAGAACCCGTCCTTTGAAAGTCGGTTCTTTTCAATGAATCAGTTGAACCAGTACACAGAACGATTCGTTCATGAAGTAGTTCTTTTCTGAAGTAAACACCTGACTCATTCAACCGGTACGATTCGACTAAACTAATGGGGACACATGACATGAAGTTACAAACGTGATTAATCAAACTCCATCATAACAGGGATATGCGTCTTTATACTTTATTTGACGGTTTTAGAAAATGTAATACGCTTAGGATGATACAGACGACAAAGAATTCACTGAATCGTTTTGTGAATCGGTTCTTTGATACAAACTGTTCGAAAGAACCAATTTGCTGAAATCACACGCACTTCCCACACGAAATTTCAGAAAATCGGAACCGTTTCTCTAATGTTACACACATAGACATACATAAATATTTTATATTTTATATTTATATATGTCTATGGTTTCACAACCTCCTCCCATTCCTTATTTGTTTTTAAACGAAATCAACATCAAACATATATGTAGATTATTTGTTAATTTACCGAGCAGCTATTTTAAAATAGCATATATTTCAACTATTATCAAATAACACACTTTATTAGCTGAAAGCGAATAGGTTTTATATTTCCAAAAAAAATAAACAATGCGTATTATTTTGTACATACGAAATCAAAGTGCGCACGTTGGCGTAACGTCTGACGTCATTTACGCGCACCGGCAGGAACGGCACACAAACGTGGAGTAAAAGGATCGAATAAGCTGTCTGTTTTGATCGTTATATTTCGTATTAATTCTCTTTTTAGCTCGATATGGATGATGAGGAAGAGACTTACAGGCTATGGAAAATTAGAAAGACTATAATGCAGGTAAATGAGACGCCGTGTTACTTGTTTATAGTGTTATCCATCCTGCGTAGACAGTTTATTATGATATCCTAATGTTTTATCTATATAATCTTTGTTTTTATCTTTCAGCTCTGTCACGATCGTGGGTATTTAGTGACGCAGGATGAATTGGATCAGACTCTCGATGAGTTCAGAAGCCAGTTTGGAGACAAACCCAGCGAGGGTCGACCACGACGAACCGATCTCACGGTCCTGGTCGCCCACAACGACGATCCGACAGATCAGATGTTTGTGTTCTTCCCTGGTATGTTGGATCTGTTCTTGTTTAACTATGTTGAGGAGCGCTTGATTTGTTTTGAACGGTTGTATCACCTCTACCGTGATCTTGCTTTTTAGAGGAACCGAAGGTTGGCATCAAAACCATCAAGATGTATTGCCAGCGTATGCAAGAAGAAAACATCACCCGGGCCATCATTGTAGTCCAGATGGGCATGACGCCCTCCGCCAAACAGGTGACCCAAGCATATTCACTAATGTTACAGTTTAGATGAGCGTTAATGGTTGAGGCATTTAAATAATGTGTTTGTATATCAAATTTCAGTCTCTGGTAGACATGGCGCCGAAGTACATACTCGAGCAGTTTCTTCAACAGGAGCTTCTCATCAACATTACCGAACACGAGGTGAGGAAGCTGCATTTTAAACGTGTTTAATAGATTTATGGTCCGTTCACATCAAGAACGATAACTATATTAGCATCCACACCACTTTAAATGCGTTTGATATCAGTGTTTTTATCGTTCATCAGCTAAAAATGAAATGGTTCTGAAAGTTTTTTCAGCATTATTGTCTTCTAGTGCTAAAATTATGAAAACTATACAAAGTTGTAGTAATGGCTCTGTTTCTATGAGAATATATGGATGTTAACACACTACAACTGTAATGAGAAACATTATTATTTGAACTACTTCAGGAATGATTTTATTTTACAGCCGACGAACGACAAAAACATGAACCGCAGAACAGAATCCATCCGGTTTTATAGAGTTTGAGATGAAATTACTGTACTGTGCTCTTCAAATAACATTATCGTCCATTTTTGTGGATGTTATAGCTATATTTACCCACCTGATTTTTCCATAAGAGCGGACGCATCCATTTGTAAATTAGATGTGTCTGGTTTCCGGTCTCCGCGTCCAGCTATTTTTAGCTGTACAACAGCTCGTTTTGCTGCTTGATATTGCAAACTGGTGTGTGTTACCATATTTTTTTAAAAATATTACCTTAATTATGAACACACTGGTTTATAGTGCGAACAGTTTTACTGTTTTCATGTTATTCTTTTAATAATTTCCCTGTAGTCATCAATCGGCCATATTGACAGAACTGAATGCAAACAATACCACTGAAACGAACAAAACTCACATATTTTGCTGCTGAAAATGGTCAATTATTGTCACGTTTTGGCCTTTACTAATCTACTAGACAGGGAAAACATTTGAAGTACTATAAACTGACAAAAGTTGTAACAAATCTAGGAGAAGAGTGCAAAAAACTGTCTGAGGAACAATTGTGATTTGCTAGTATTTCCAGGGCAAGAATCTTGACGACACTTATGTTTGTTATCATTTTTAGTCAGGTAGGTGAACTATTAGGCTAATATTTTAATTAATACTGCTCGTATGTATCTTTACCACCTGTTAACTTCAGTTTGTCAAAATATCGTGACCTTTCCTGCTAACTAAGTCCTTCCCTATATACTTAAAGCTTCCACATGTTTTTTTTTTCTGTGGTTAAATTAGCAGAACAATGTATTCAGTAGTACATTACGGCTATGTTCACACTTGGTGTCTTTTTTGACAAGAAAAAGTTGACAACGGTGCTTATTTAGTATAAAAAAAAAAAAGGCAGCGTTGCAGCGGAGGTTGTCTTTTGTTGCTATAACAACAGCTGCAAGCGTATGAATGTTGAGAAGACGAAGCTCGCTGTTGCGCTGGTGTTTTTTTTTTTTTTTTTTTTTTTGGCATTTTTGGCCTTTATTTAATAGGGCAATATTTAAACAGGAAGCGAAGTGGGAGAGAGAGAGAGAGAGGGGGACGGGACCGGGAAGGGTCCAGTAGGGACTGGAAAAAGGGACGCCCAAAGAGCAATGGCGTTCACGTTTTTGAAGTCAACGGGGAGGAGAATGTTGCTTCACAACAATAAAATAAAAGTCTATCTATTGGCACCTTCTCCATTTTTTTTTTTTCTTGTTCTTGTTGTTATGGAAACGTCAGTTCTGGCTACTCGCTTGTCATTGGTCAGCTGTCAAACAGGCGCTTGACGTAGGGCATTTCTTTCAGAAAAGTTGAACTTTTTTTAAACTCAAAAAGACGTTCTGAGCTAAACGGTGGCGTTTAAAAAAAACAAAAAAAAAAAAACGCTCAGGACTTTTTTTGAAAACACGGTTTACTCCATAGGAGTATAGTGTAAAACAGACACAGGCAGTTTCAGAAAAGACGCCAAGTGTGAACATAGCTTAACCGTGCAATCCATGCTGTTGTTTACATCAGAGTATCGCCAATATGACCGCAGATTCAGGTAACTGATCAAACCGTGACGTATGTGTAAACCCTCTATATTGGCTAATGAACCGTAAGTCTCGCCTCTAAACTTACTTCTGCGTCAGATAGTTATCATTCTTAGTGTGAACGGGCTTTTAAGGCATTTTAGATATTTAACGATTCCTCATTTGTCTTTTTACACCAAAATGCTATTATTACAGGTTATTTGCACAATAATAATACTTTGTTTGCGTTTCTTTCAGCTTGTTCCAGAGCACATAGTGATGACTAAAGAGGAAGTGACCGAACTGCTGGCGCGATAGTATCCTTTGAGTTCTGTAAGAGCGGGCGTGGCCATTTTGGATATTTTCAGCAGTGTTGCCAAATCCGTGGGAAGTGGGCTACTTTAACCGCGGGTTGAATCGACCCCAGTAACGTCACATTTAGCCCTTGAAATGCGAATTTACCAGGGGAACCCTGACTAGTTTTGAGTAGCAATTGGGCAGGTTTTGTTGTGAAAACCTGGCAACACTGATTTTCGGTCTCATCTGCGTCCATCTATTTTTAGCTGTACAAAATGGCACATTTTGCTGCTTGGTATTGCAAACTAATGTGTCTCACTATGTTATTTTAATATGTTATCTTACTTACAGACACACTGGTTTGAATACAAACACAAAAGTTTTACCGTTTACTACACATTATTATTGTTCTCGGTTCCATACAATATTCAGAAATGAACCGTAAATCTCACACATTCACAAAAAACGTCTTACCTCCACGTTGGAAAGTAGATGGATACAGTGTTATTTTACTATCAGTAATATAAATAGTTTTTTGATCTCCATTTAAAATTTTAGCGTTTTTAATTTTGTTATTACTATTTTTTTAAATATTTAAATTTCAGTTAAAGGGACAGTTTACACACAAATGAAACCAGTCATCATTTACTCATCCTCATTTTTTTTGTTGAACACAAAAGATATTTTGATAAACACCGGTAGCCGAACGGTCGACGGTAGCCATTGACTTCCATATTCCGGAAAAATAAATACCATGGAAGTGAATGATATTTAAAGTAACAAATTATTTTATTTTTTTTGGTTTTAGTTAACTATAACAACTGATTTATTGGTTTCAGTTGGATGATTTACTGTGAGAGTATCTCTAGTTACTGCTTTAGATTGGTTAGTTCAGCCTTAACCAGCTTTTCTCCAGTAAACTAAAGGAAAGCCAGCTTCCCAGAATTCAAGCTGGGGATCCCGTTGCCCGTTACTTCGGCTTGAAGAGAGGCCAGGTAAGAACTCGAATGTGCATTTCCTTACTATTTTGACAACCTTCAGCTGATATTTTGAGCATCTGAGTGCAACTCGTGACGTGTTTTTCAGGTTGTTAAGATCATCAGACCGAGTGAAACTGCTGGACGGTACATCACATACAGACTGGTCCAGTAATGCCTATGAAGTCAGTACTTGGTTCATTTTCTTAGCAACTGATAATTGGTTAAATATTAAAATGTTGCTAATGTTACACTTAGTCTCTAAAATGAGTACCTTAGGATTTGTGTATCAACATTGATAATCCAAATTCAAAATGCAAATCTGTGACAGTGTTATTTTAGTATCATTACTACAGTTTTTTTTTTTCAGTGAATTAACGGTGTCTCATCTTTTGGTTCACAGGTTCTGACATTTTCTCCAACTGCTGAAAGTGAACATGGTCTGAATTTAGTGTTTTTTAAAAATGTTTTTTTTTTTAAACTAATAAATGAGATCCTGTTATCCTGTCTCTCGTGTCATTTAACAGCTTTCCATAATAAAAACCATGTTAGCTTGGTTTCAAATTTGAAAGTATAGAAAGAGCAAACACTTACCTTGTTCTTTCTGAAAGCCAGTGTTGTAATGGTGCAAAAAATGAAATGTGACAGAGAGAGAAGTATGCAAACAAACTAAGCAACAATATATTCTAATTAACTTCCTTATTGCTCACAGGCTTGAATCTAATTTGCATGTTAGTTTGCATTGGTTGTAAACTAATACTAGTTATCGTGAAATCACTCATTTTTTTATTATTAAAAGACAAGCACAACATATAAAATTTAACAATAAAGATATTCATCAACAATGAGAAGAATGCATGATGATACCAGAAGCGTACCATTGTTTTTGTAAAATAAAGCTAAAAACCATCGGAAAATTGCGGGATTCTAAGGCGAAGTATTTTAAATATTAAAATGCATTTTAAAAACACATCGGACGGTCACAGACAAACCGTGGCTGTTGTGAGTGTTTTGATGTTGTTGTTGTTACTCTGATTGATATTTAACGCTGCCAGCGAGCTTGTTGGAGGCTCTTCTGCTTCGTCTAACTCGGGCGGCTCGCTCTCGGGGAGGGCTGGGGGGTCGCCGCCGTTGTTTGCGCTGGAGGGACACTGCAGGTTCACGAGGAGGATGGGCGGCCTCATTTGGGTTTCGGTGGTAGAGTCGAGCGGCTGGTCTGTAGGGCTGGGGGGCTGGAGTTCAACTCGGCCTCGTTCCTCGTCTGCATCCGAATCCGAGTCCAGACTGTGTTCCAGAGAACCAGGGGTTCCTGTTGAACTCTCTGCCGAGACATGATAAAACGTTAGATATTTTTTCTTATATCACGTGTTATTTAATTTAGATGAATACAAAAATGTGCTTTGGAATGTATTTTTACATATAGGAATTACATACATATAAAATCATTATGAATAAAGTTGAATAAATGAAAGTAAACACTTACTTAAATGAGAATAAAAATGCAAAATAAATTTTAATTATTTATATGAATACTTTTATATTAATTGAAACTAATATGAGAGGCAAATATAAAATATATTATGTAAATAAATACATGCATTCACAAATAAAAGATTAATGGTGTACATTAAATGTAATATGAAAGGCAAATGTAAAATATTTGAAAATACTAAAATAATGTGATTATTTTTAAACTATTTTATTTATATGAATACATTTATATGTATGTTATTAATATAAAAGGTAAACAAAATGAAAAATACAATATAAACTACAATATTTTAAAATATTAAAATGGTGATGGTGAAATTAATTTTAATTTAAGGGCTAATAAAAAATATTTTAAAATAGTGACATTTTTATGTAAATATATTCACAAACAAAAGATTAACGTACGGCAAATAAAGAAAGACTTGAATACAAAATGTAAAATATTTTAAAATACAAAAAAAAAAAAAAAAAAAAAGGTGATTTAAATAAATATTAATTTNATGGTGATGGTGAAATTAATTTTAATTTAAGGGCTAATAAAAAATATTTTAAAATAGTGACATTTTTATGTAAATATATTCACAAACAAAAGATTAACATGTACGGCAAATAAAGAAAGACTTGAATACAAAATGTAAAATATTTTAAAATACAAAAAAAAAAAAAAAAAAAAAGGTGATTTAAATAAATATTAATTTTATATTTATATGAATACATTTGTGTATATTAAAATAATATGAAAGGCAAAAGTATTAAATACAAAACGTTTATACAAAATATTAAAATGGTGATAAGTAATTATATTCACAAATATAAAATTAATGTACATTAAATTAATATGAAAGGCAATTAAATAAAATGAAAAGCATAAAAACTACTAAAATAATGGTGATCTAGTCAATTTTACATTTATATGTACATTAAATAAAATTAAAGAAAAATAAAATGAAAAACAAATAAATACAGTATAGAAATACACTATAAACTACAAAATAAATTCAAATATTTTAAAATAAGATAAATAAATGTATTTTAAATATATTTTATATAAAAGGCTTATAATAATTAAAAACTAACCTAGAGTCTTAAAAAAAATAATAATAATATTTTAAAATATTAATAATGGAGATATTTGTGTAATATATTCACAAATATAACATTAATATGTACATTAAGTTAATATCAAAAGCCTAATAAATAAAAAGAAAAATAATGTATATTTATGTGATTACATTTATGTAAAACTAACTAACCAACCAAATACAGTATAAATTACAAAATAATTTACTTAAAATTACTATAAAAATACAAATTAAATGTAAAATATTTTAAAATAAGAAAATAATGTTGATCTAGTTAAAAAAAAAAAACTTTTAAAAAAAATTTAATATTAATATGAATGTTATATGTATTCATTATTAATTCTAACATGAATATAAAAGAAAAATAAAATTAAAAACTAAAATACAATAAAAATACCGGATTAAACTACAAAATAAAATGTCAAATATATTAAAATAATGGTGAAATGTATTTCTAAATATATTCATATAAATATAAATAAATGTATTTTAAATAAATTCAATATAAAAAGGCTAATTAATAAAATACACTGATTAATTAATCACAACACATAAATTATAAATTAAAAATTAAATAAATATGAATTTAGTGAAAAAACATTAAAAAAAACAACACTCTGAAAGATAAATCAAAATACACACACAATGCATTTGAACAATGTAAACCAGTAATATTAGTAATAAAAGTATGAAATGTAATACCAAGGCCCTCAAACTTGTCTGATTCAACAGCGCCGGGTTCATCTGTGACTCCGTGTTCATCATTTGAACAGTGTTCTTCATCAACGCTGCTTTCCTGCACAAACCAAAGCATCACATTTTAACCAGTTCACCTCCCATTAAAACACTTGAGATTTTAACAGTCACAAACCTGCTGTAGGGACTGCGTGCGGGTGCTGCTGGTGTATGCAGGACGACTGGAATCAGAATGAAAAATGGCGGGATAAAACACAATGAGGGTCTCCACTATTCGAGCCTGGTACGGGTAATCCACCAGAGACGACAGAGACACCGTGGCCCCTGAGGGCCGGGGCCGCATCAGTGAGGGGCCAAACACGATGCCCAGATTGCTCGGGCTCATCTTATTGTCATCTTCCAGTTCTGCAATCCTGAAAACGGTGGGACAATCACCAAATAATCAGTGTTTAATAAAACCGAGCTTGGCGAAGTAAGGCTAAAATGTGAGAGGAAGTCAATTGTCACTTTTGTTACCTTCTCAGGTGGCGCGCTATGTAGCGGAGAGTGGAGGTGTTTGGTTTGGGCAGCTCTTTGAGGAGATTCTTAAGTCGGTCCACGAGGGCCAAGAGTTCAGGGTCCGTCTCAGGGCCGAGGTCCACCAGGTCGGGCCCTTTGCCCGTCTCTGCTCCCTCTGGACCCACCACGGCAAGGCTTTCCTTCGCTAGACCCATGAGACTGTTGTAGAGACGGAAGGGCATGATGGGCTCTGGAAGCTGAAGACAGGACAAAAACACAAAATGTAGTAATTGACTACGCATCATGAGGATCTGAAAGCCACTGCTGACAATGAAGGCGACTTATTTACAGGAAACAGTTAAATGATTTGTTCAAAAATGTGAGATGTTATACAATACTATTAAACTATTAATATATTAAATATATTTATAATTTTGGTGTATTTACTTATTTTATTCTTATTCATGTTAAAACAAATTATACTATACTTTTGTTAAAATGTGTGAAAAATGCAAATTGTAATATTTTATTTATAGCATTCTAATAAAAATGTAAAAATTGGTATTTTATTAATAAGCATGTATTAAAAACTTGAAAAAAATACAATATAATATACAAAAGTTATACTATTAGTACACTTGTTAAAATGCAATAAATGTGATATATATATATATATATATATATATATATATATATAGATAGAGATCATAAATTAAATTATTATTATTACTATTATTATTATTATTATGATAAAGTATAATGTATTTCTAATATATTAATTTCTGTGAAAGCAAAAATGCAAAAATTGGTATAATAATAATAATAATAATAATAATAATAATAATAGATTATTATTAGATGAATTATAAATAAAG
>JAHKKF010534836.1:0-17111 GCA_019740295.1 Labeo calbasu
CCGCAGTTGGAATCAGCTTCCAGAAGAGATCAAATGTGCTAAAACATTAGCTACATTTAAATCTAGACTCAAAACTCATCTGTTTAGCTGTGCATTTGATGAATGAGCACTGTGCTTCGTCCGAACTGATTGCATTATGTATAATCATTTTCTGTTTTTAACTGTCTTAAACTTATTTTAAATCAATTTTTAAATCATTTTTAAATCATTATATCAATCAGTTTTTACATTTTTTGTTTTATTGTTGTGATCATTGTTTTTATGATTGTTCTACTTCCTTTTATGTAAAGCACTTTGAATTACCTCTGTGTATGAAATGTGCTATATAAATAAACTTGCCTTGCCTTACATTGCTGTTTTACCTTTTTTTGTAAAGGGTGTTTGACCACCTTTGCATGTTCACTTTGTAAACACTGGGTCGGTACTTCTGCAGCGATGTAGGACGATTTTGAAGCTGGCATTCTGACATTTTCTGAACATTCCCCATTTCTGCTAGTAATCAATCAGACAAACAGCTTCACAACATCGGCTGAGTCAGTGCTGCTTTGATGGGCTGGCTGAAGAAAAAAAGTATTTCAACATCAAAAGAAATGACATTTTCATTTCTTTCATAACCTTTAACATTTCTTTGTACCATTTTGAAGGCACCAGCTGTTATTCCCGAAACCTGGACTATAGTCGCCTGAGGAAGATTGCAGATGAGAATGGAGCGTATCTTCTGGCAGACATGGCTCACATCAGCGGTTTGATCGCAGCAGGAGTCATTCCATCTCCGTTTGAATACTGTGACATTGTTTCCACCACCACCCATAAGACCTTGAGGGGCTGCAGGGCAGGGGTCATTTTCTTTAGGAAGGGTGAGTTCAGTGTAAATTGACGTGTCATGTTAAATCTAGGCCATTGACAGTGCTGTCATGATACACTTTTGAATTTCAGGAGTTCGCAGTGTTGATGCAAAAACGGGCAAGGAGACCCTGTATAACCTGGAGAGTCTGATTAACCAGGCAGTGTTTCCTGGACTGCAGGGCGGCCCTCACAACCATGCCATTGCAGGTAAGAGCTGATGGCCTATGAGTGTTTAGATAAGATAAGACAAATTAAGATTAAATTACATTTAATCATTTAGCAGACACTTTTTTTCCAAAGCAACTTTGGAGCAATCAGACCAAGATGAGATAGGTTTAGATAAGTTTGCATTTACACTAGGAATTATGATTAATCCATGATCTATTAATTAATGTTTTAATAAAATATATGCATTGTCTGTAAACATTAAATTAATTTAATATTATACATAGTCTAAATGTAATCATTTTTAAGTCTTATTTAAACTGCAAATATTTCTTAATTATAAACTACATAATTTAAATTGTTTATTAATATTATCACTACTAAAATTACTAAATTGTATGACAATTGGTTAGTAATATTTATGAAAATGAACAAAACGCATATCAAATATGTGCATTATTTAAATCAAACAATAAATATTTATTAATATTTATTGTTAAATTATTTACATCTATTAATATTATTACTTAAACAAAAATGACAAATTCAATTTTATGACTGTTGATTGTTCATATCCCTGCCAATTGACATCCTTAAGCTGAGTTCAGATTTTTTCTAACCAGTCTGTGCCTTGTTAAAATTCATGCTTAAATATTTATTAGTTATATATGAAATATTTACATACAAAAACAATAATTACATTTCTACCTTCCTGACAATTTCTACCAATTATGTGGTTCATTTAATTTGTTTAAATACATTTCCAGAAATATTGTTGACTTAATTGCACAGATACTATTTCAACTGACTTTAACTGAAAATTTAATGTTTGCTATTGTCCTTTTGCATTATCGACACACTATTTTCCAATGTATTCCTGTAAAGTTGCTTTGATACATACTGTATTGTAAAAAAAAAAAGTGCTAAATAAATAAAGGTGACTTGACTTGACTTTGATTGTTTGATGTGATGCACAGGGGTTGCTGTTGCATTGAAGCAGGCTCTGACTCCAGAGTTCAAGACCTATCAATTGCAAGTTCTGGCAAATTGCAGAGCTTTAGCAGCCACCCTCATGGAAAAGGGCTACAAAGTTGTTACAGGTGAGTTTCTTAAGGATTTAGGTATAAATTATAGGTAAATGAAATCATTGGGGTGACAGAAATTGGACACAGTTGCAGCTATATTCATTTTGTCATTTGTTTTTATGTTTAGGCGGCTCAGATAATCATCTCATCTTGGTTGATCTGCGTTCAAATGGAACTGATGGAGGAAGAGCAGAGAAAGTACTGGAGGCTTGTGCCATTGCCTGCAACAAGAACACCTGCCCAGGTGTATTAAAATATTCAATCAATAACAGCTACAGTTGAAGTCAAAAGTTTACATACACCTTGCAGAATCTTTTACCAAAATAAGAGAGATCATACAAAATGCATGTTATTTTTTTTTATTTAGAACCTGAATAATATTTCACATAAAAGATGTTTACATATAGTCCACAAGAGAAAATAGTTGAATTTATAAAAATGTTCTAAAGTTTACATACACTGTTTTTTTTGTTTAGTGATAGTTTTTCATGAGTCCCTCGTTTGTTCTGAACAGTTAAACTTCCCACTGTTCTGCAGAAGAATCCTTCAGGTCCCGCAAATTCTTTGGTTTTTCAGCATTTTTGTGTATTTGAACCTTCCAACAATGACTGTATCATTTTGAGATCCATCTTTTCACACTGAGGACAACTGAGGGACTATTTTTATTATGCAACTATTATAGAAGGTTCAAACGTTCACTGATGCTTCAGAAGGAAACACAATGCATTAAAGGAGAAGTCCACTTCCAGAACAACAATTTACAGATAATTTACTCACCCCCTTGTCATCCAAGATGTTCAAGTCTTGCTTTCTTCAGTTGTAAAGAAATTAAGTTTTTTAAGAAAAACATTTCAGGATTTTTCTCCATATAATGGACTGTTAAGGTGCCCCAATTTTGAACTTCCAAAATGCAGTTTAAATGCAGCTTCAAATGATCCTAGCTGAGGAAGAAGGGTCTTATCTAGTGAAACAATCGGTTATTTTCATAAAAATAATACAATTTATATACTTTTTAATGTCAAACGCTTGTCTTGTCTTACTCTGCCTGAACTCTGTGTATTCTGACTCAAGTTAGGGTATGTTGAAAAACTCCAATCATATTTTCTCCCTCAACTTCCAAATCGTCCTATATCGCTGTTTTACCTTTTTTGTTAAGGGTGTTTGATTTTCTTTGCATGTTCACTTTGCAAAGACTGGGTTGGAACTTCTGCAGCGATGTAGGATGATTTGAAATCATTTTTGAAGTTGAGGGAGAAAATACAAGAGTTTTTCGACATACCCTAACTGTCAGAATACACAGAGGCACCATATCAGTCCATTTATATGGAGAAAAATCCTGAAATGTTTTCCTCAAAAAACACAATTTCTTTATGACTGAAGAAAGAAAGACATGAACATCTTGGATGACAAGGTGGTGAGTACATTATCTGTAAATTGTTGTTCTGGACTTTTCCTATAAGAGCCAGGGGTGAAAACTTTTGGACAGAATGAAGATTTTTCTTATTTTGCCAAAATATGACACCTTTTTTTCATTTAGTACTGCCCTTCAGAAGCTACAGAAGATACTAACATGTTTTCTAGTACCGTAATTTTCAAATTTCAAAAGTTTTCACCCCCTATTATTTTCTCTTGTGCACTATATGTAAACGTCTTTATGAAATATCATATTCAGTTTAATACTAAAAATAAAAAAAAATAACATGCATTTTGTATGATCCCTTTTATTTTGGTAAAATTAACATTTGCAGATTCTGCAGGAGGTTTGTAAACTTCTGACCTGTCCTTTAAAATGACTTTGATCATGTTTGACATCTTTTTACTACAACAATCTAACCAGTTATTCCACTGTTCCTTTTTTCCAAACTTTGTAATGAAGGTGATAAAAGTGCCTTGCGCCCCAGCGGCCTTCGTTTAGGCTCTCCAGCTCTTACATCTCGAGGACTATTGGAGGATGATTTCCGTAAGGTGGCTGAGTTCATTCACCGGGGTGAGTTTTATGCAATAATGCAACATTAAAGAATATTGTACATTTATATTACAAACGACAACATGCGTATATTGTGCCCTTAGGCATCGAGTTGACATTGGAGATCCAAAGAAACATGAATCCTAAAGCAACTTTGAAGGAGTTTAAAGATGAACTGGCTCAAAACGAGAAGTACCAACTGAAAACGAACGAAATTCGAAAGGAAGTCGAAGACTTTGCTGGAAAGTTCCCAATGCCTGGGTTGCCAGAGTTATAATTACTGTCATTCTAAAAAAAAATTCCGGAAATAAAGATTTCTGTTGATTTAAAGGGCACAAAGGCTTGAATACCACTCAGCAATCATCATGCACCTCAATGAGATGATCAAATCATCTGTTTTTGATCTCACATTTAATTGGTTTCTATACGGTGTTTCTAGTCTCTCATATCCGTGGTTAAACCCATTGTGGAATAAGCTGCGTAGTCTATAAAAAGTTTTACTGTGCACTTAAACAAATCAACAAAGAAGAAAGAAAATAACCAACTGGCACAATGAATTTGTACATGCAGTGCAAATAAAGCTGAAACATTGTAAATGTGAACATGTGACTGGACCTTTTTCTTGCTGAAAAAGTGTAAAACCTACTTCTCACTGTAACTATTTAGTCTAACAAGTTTACATGTGTAAGTCATTACAAATTCAGAATGAGACACATCATGTGCTTGTCATATAACAAAGGATAGTATGTTTTTGCTGAAGACAAAGACTGTGTTGGCATGCCATTGAATAATGATGCAAAACAGCTAAATCAGAAATAATTTAATTCAATTGAAGGCAGAGAAATTTCACAGTGGGTAGCAACTCAAAGCACACAGATGGCCCTCAAAATTTACTCGACTTAACATCCATAAATATTTTAGCATGAAGAGCATACCTCACAATACTGTCTTAAAATAGATTTGTGAAAAGTGGCAACAAAAATGCATGATTTAGACAAGTTACAGCAAATAAGACTTGTTCAGTAACAGCAAAAAGAAACAACCTGCTTAGAAGTTAATGTGCGTATGGTGGTATGGCTTATTCTCAATTTACATTCAACAGACGCTGCAATTAAATGCTGAAAAATCTGTCTCTGACAAACCGTTACCAAGGCCAATAATAACTGGGTAGCCAAAACAACTTGATATTAAGACACACTTGCGATTAGAAACAGCAGTGGCAGTCAAGATCTGTAATTTTGGACTACAACTGCTATCATGCAGTAGTGGGAATAACAATTACAGACAATGGATTTTGGCAACAACCACCATTACCGTTCATTTCACATCACAGCAACAGCCATTAGAATGAAGGGCCACTTCATCCACACAGTTACTCATGCTGACGTTGCTTGCACACAACTTAGACAACAATTTTATATCCATTGTAAATATATCAAGAAAGGCTGAATAGTACAACACGAGATACAACGGAAGTGTCCACAAATTGCCACCATATTTTGCCGTCGTTACGTTTTTGTGTTCTTCGAACATGCAGAAAATTGTGTAACAGTTCTTCACGATGTGACATTTTACATGCAGTACATTCGTTCACCTTATCACACGATTACGCTGAAACACCAAGGGCAGTTGTCTCCATTTTTGTTTGTTTAACAATGCCTTTTGTTTCTGTATTATAAAAAATTATTTAGTTTTCCTCTCAGATTTTATGTCCACAAGAGGGCAGGAAAAATTACACATCTCAGGCTGTATTATTAATCAGTTCAGTGTATTTCTCAAGCATAGAAAGCAAGTATTAAAAGCTAATTACTGACCAATCCATTTATTACCATCCAATTTTTTTTGCTAATTTACAGTTGAGGTCAAAAGTTTAAAAGTTAGCAAAATCTGCAAAATGTTAATTGCTTTACCAAAATAGGAGGGGTAATACAAAATGCATGTCATTTTTTATTTAGTACTGACCTAAATAATATATTTCACATGAAAGACGTTTACATACTAGTGCACAAAAGAAAATAATAGTTGAATTTAAATAATAGTTAAAATGACCCCGTTCAAAAGTTTACATACACTTGATTCTTAATACTGTGTTCTTTAGAAAAATCCTTCAGGTCCCACAACATCTTTGGCTTTTCAGCATTTTGTGTATTTTAACACTTTCCAACAATGGCTGTATGATTTTGAGATATGCAGTTATTGCAGAAAGTTCAAACGCTCACTGATGCTTCAGAAGGAAACAAAACCTTTTGGAATTTGAAGATCAGGGTAAATGCAACTTATTTTGTCTTCTGGGAAACATGCAAGTATATTCTGTAACTTCTGAAGGGCAGTACTACATGAAAAAAATATGATATTTAGGCAAAATAAGAAAAATGTACACTGTCCAAAAGTTTTCACCCCCCCGGCTCTTAATGCATCGTGTTCCTTTTGTAGCATCAGTGAGTGTTTGAACCTTCTGTAATAGTTGCATATGAGTCACTCAGTTGTCCTCAGTGTGAAAAGATGGATCTCAAAATCATACAGTCATTGTTGGAAAGGGTTCAAATACACAAAAATGTTGAAAAACCAAAGAATCTGTGGGATCTGAAGGATTTTTTTGAAAAACAGTGGGCTGTTTAACTGTTCAGGACAAACAAGGGACTCATGAACAACTAACACTAAGAACTATCACTATCACTAAAAAAAATCATTCAGGTAACACACAGTATTAGGAAACAAGTGCATGTAAACTTTCAAACGGTAATTCAACTATTATTTTCCCTTGTGGACTATATGTAAATGTCTTCTATGTGAAATATCTTATTCAGGTCAGTACTAAAAAAAATAACACACATTTTGTATGATCACTCTTTTTTTGGGTAAAATAATGAACATTTTGCAGATTTTGCAAGGCGTATGTAAACTTTTGACCTCAACTGTAAAAACATTTAATGTTAATGCATTTTATAAAAGATGCATATTGAGGAGGATGTGTATTATAAAACACTGTTCTGTTGCCATTTAAGATGCTTATAACTTTCATGCAGCAACAGCTGCTTTCCTTGTGAAGACAAATAAGCATTAATTATTAAATGGGATATAAGGACTAGATTAATTAAATGGTGATTAGAGACTCTCCTGCTGCTGTTTCCGTGTAGCTGTAGCTGTCAATGAAAACAAGCATGTGACTACACGTATTTAAATGAGTGGTTTCATACGGCCTCTTTTAAAACAAGTCGACTTGTGTTTGAACGACGGTGAAATTTTGCTTTTGTAAGGTCTTTAGACCACAAGAGGAACCATTTTCTCCAGTTTACAGAAAATGGTTTGCCAATATGCAACAAAAAGTCAAAATCACATTTCGTAACACCAGACGTTCAACCTGCCGCTTCCTGGAATGCCATGAAGAAAAAAATAAATAAATAGGTGATTACATTCAATACATTTGGTCTCCTGATTTCATCGGGGTTAATGTTGAACAGATAGTGGGCACATTCAGATTTTGTACAAATAGCTGGTGGTGTAATTAAAACAAAAAGACGGGTTGACCCCCTTCGGGGACCCCTGGATGTAATGCTGCTTGATGAGCTCACTCAGGTACAGGACGATTTTGCTCTCCTCCACAGTGTAGCCGAGCTGCAACAAGAAGTTAGTCCTGCGCGACGTTACCGAGCCCTGGTCGTTGATGTCCATGGGAAGGTGAATGTGATGGCAGAATGTGTAAAGGAAGGCCTTGGCTGTGAGCTGAGTCAACATACCCTGAACATGGAGGAAGTAGGTACTGCCACGTTTGATCTGAGTCCTGTGGTCTGCCAAATGGTTTATTAGTGTTCCTTTGTACGGAGGACACCGGAGGGTTTTGCTGTCACAGTCCAAAATGCTTATGTAACGGCTGTATCGATTCAAAGAGTGGAGAATGTTGGATCCAGCCGGAGAGGCAGCCCTAAAAAAAAAAAAAAAAAAGAAAAGAAATAAAGAGGAAATGCCACAAATAATGAAACTCTGCACTTTTGGTCACTGATTTAAAGCACTGCAAGCAAAAAAACTATCTCTGACTACTTTTGAAACTATGATACTGAGATATTGATTGACTTAAGGTCAGCTTTTCTTGAAGGGTTTGTTCAGCCAAAAATGAAAATTCTGTCATTAATTACTCACCCTCATGTCGTTCCAAACCCGTAAGACCTTTGTCCGTATTTGGAACACAAATTGCGATATTTTTGATGAAATCTGAGAACTTTCTGACCCTTCATAGACAGTAAGGGTAGTACCATGTTCAAGGCTCAGAAAGGCACCAAGAACATCAACAATTGTTGAATAAATTTGTTATTTTGGTTTGTTTGTTGTTGTTTTTTTTTGTGCACAAAAGTATTCTTGTAGCTTCATAAAATTACGATTGAACCACTGATGTCTCATGGACTATTTTGTCGATGTTTCTGGTACCTTTCTAGGCCTTGGCAGTACCCTTGCTGTCTACGGAGGGTCAGAAAGCTCTTAGATTTGATCAAAAATCTCTTAATTTGTGTTCTGAAGATGAACGAAGGTCTTACAGGTTTGGAACGACATGAGGGAGAGTAATTAATCACAGCATTTTAATTTTTGGGTGACCTATCCCTTTAACATACCTCTGCAATCCAATAAGCTTCCATCTCTGCAGGTCGGTTAGCTGAAATGGCGATGAAAGCCACGGTTGGACGGTTTCACCGTACTTTCCGAGATTAGGAACGAAAATGAACAAAGCATTGACCAGCTTCCTCACCATGCCTTCATCCACCCCTAAAATAACAAGCGTTCGCCCACTCAGAAGGCAGAAAATGGCTTGCTGAGCAAATGGATATTGCCTGATGAATCGAAGAGCGCTGTGTCCAGCTTTCTTCTTTTGCTTTAGCGTCAACGCACTGCCGTAGGTAAACGGAGACACGGCTCGATCAGAGCTGGTGGAGGCGCTCATGAAGCTTGTACTATCAGAAACATCTTCGATATTAATTTTCGCCACCTCCTCAGAAAGAATAGTAGCGTTTAGATCAGAGAAAGTCAGTCCCATGTTTGGACTCTCTGAGTCCTCCAAAATGTAGTCCACCTGTAAGGCAGGGTCTCCTTGAAGAAGTGACAGAGGTTCTTGGTTCACCACTGTGTCGCCACAGCACTCCTGAGCAAGCTCAGGTAGAGGTTCGTCAAAAATGAAACCGTCCTGTCCAATACAGCACGCTGCATCCATCGGGACAAGATTCCCATCAGACGTCCTTGGTGGGACGGCGATAGACCTGGATGCATTTTCACATGGTGATGCAATGGATATCTTGCTCTTTCTCTCGAGACCATCAAAGAAATTCGCCTGTAGGCTGGAAGGACTAACACTTCCAAAAGCTTCAATGCTCTTGTCGCTGCTAAAACTCCCTTTGGTCTCCGTGTCGGCAGCCTCTGAGGTTTCCTGCGTAATGTCAGATGTACTAGACTCAGGAGGCCCTTCCATAGACTCCACACCTGGCTTAATGTGATCTACATCTATGCAGGTTGTGTATGAATCGATGCTCATCGGCTCGCTAGAAAAATTCAGAATGGGGACAGTTGGATTGTTGGAAGAAATATTGAAGTTCTTTGAGGTTCCTTCGTATTCTCGATCACGCTCAGCTTCGAAGAGAAAACTAGTAACTTTCTGTTTGTTTAGAAGAGCCCTGTCAATCTGGCTAGTGTAAATAAAGCATAGATCTCCTCGGAATGACTTCTCAATTATGTTTAGTTGCTCTAGAGTTTGGTGAAAAAAGCCGGCGTCGCAAAGCTCTTCCATTGTTTTCAAGCGTTTGTCAAAGCATTTTGCAGATTTGGCCTTAATGAGCTGAGGCGTGTAAGAGGACTTCCTACTATCGCTTTCGGTTTCCACCGTTTTGTCTGCAGTGTCAGAATGATTAAAATTTAATGTGTCATCTATCACACTCATGTCAGCTGGTTTCTCCATCTCACGTTGTACAAAATCCACATCTTTCCTTTTCCTGTAGGGATAAGATGTGATTTGCCTCAGTAGATCTTTGTGTTCATAGATGGACTTCTCAACATTTGCCAATTCATTCGCCTTCTCAATAGCTTGGGTGGAATAACAGCCATTGTTCATTTTCTGCAGCTCAGTCTCTTTGTGCAACACCGATCTGGTGTATTCCAAGTCCTTTAGTTTCTTTTCCAGTTCATTTGCGAAAGCTTTCCTGTTGCCTGATTTTAGAAATTCGGACGCCTTGGAAAACTCAGCAGACAGTTCTTGAAACTGATGCATAATCTTCCGTTCGTCTGCGGAAATGTAGGCCATGCAAAAGGGCCGTACAAATCCGCGAGCCTCCAAATCGTACAGCGTCAGATGATGGACGTACGCAAACGCCCCTTCCTTGGAATCACCCAGAACAACTTTTGAGTCCTCCACAAAATTGAGCTTTGGGTAGTTACTGCCAGGAGGGTGTCCAACAAAGGACGCCTGGTAGTCCACAGACATGATGCGAAGCGAGAAGTAGTTAAGGTCAAACGTCCCACACACTTTGGGATCATTGGGAATGGTGAGTAAAGGCTGTGGACCAACCTGTTCTGAAAATTCAGAGATGAGTATGAAATCTTTTGGGAATTTCGCATAGGATGTCTTCGTCCAGGGATTTGCATTGGCAGCGTGAGCAAACAAAGGCACAGAAAACTCCTCTGGAAGCGAGCACGGATCCGAGAACGAGTCCCCAAAGTCATCTTCTTTGGTAAAAGCCACCACATCTGGTGAGCCAATCATGTTCTCGGAGTATATAGAGAGACATCAGCAGAAATACCCATCCATGCTCAGGTTCTCAATAGCTGAAAGCATAATATTTCACACAGACGTCATTTTAAAAACACAAATCATAAATACGCTGTGCACTGAGGACCCTCTCTTTCTTTGCAGCAGGGCTGGTTAGTCCACTGAGCCAGATCACGATCTGATATACATGAGCTTGAAGACGATGCTCTCCAGCCTGACAGAGCTTTGACGTCACCTGCCATAAATCTCACACATCTATCAATCGTCGCCGCTTGTATAAACCTCTTTATAATCCGGCGTCTACAAGACAAATCTAAACGAAGACACCGCTGTTTGAATGTATTCCAGCTGCTCAATAAACTGACATCCTACAACAGCAGCCATATTTAAACGAACGTAACCTACCCATGTGACTATCCTGACTAGGAAGTAGCTGTGTTTCGAAACCTAGTGAGCTGACTAGCTAGACAGCAGTTTGAACATTCTAGTCAGCTCTTATGATGCTGCATAGGTAGGAATGTTGCTAGTTTTGAGACCCAGGCAGTGCATGTGTTATGATACGTTGTGTGGTTGTTCAAGGGGAGAAATTATATTCGTTTTGACTCGTTATTTTATACATATGCAAATTCACTATTTTAGCTTGTTATTTGTTTTTAGTTAATTACGTTTCGTTGGGAAAATACACAGCACAGCATTCGAACCAGACGCTAACGCATTGCTTTACGGTATTTTTACGACATTTCTCGTCAGGCGCCCGAATTGGAAGTTTCTAAGTTGATTCATTTGCTGCTGTTCACACTTTGTTTAAAACTTTTCCTTTACGCGTTTTTATCTCAGTTAACTTATAGGTTATCAAGGTTTTTATGCTATTTAGCAAGCTGTTGTTTTGACGTAATGTCCGAAGTGTACAGTGATCATGCGCTGCTAGATCACAGTTATGAACGTTTTGTTTAGATCACTGAGAGTGACAATTGACAGTCGACTTTATAGGCAAATATCTGTAAGCATGATTAGACGCACACAGATTAAGAAAGTGCTCTGTGTTGCTGAGAAAAACGATGCAGCTAAGGGCATAGCAGAGATCATGTCAAATGGGAGATCGAGAAGAGTGAGTGTTACTTTGAGCTATAATGTCAGATCTTATAGTTATTAAATGAGTTGTTATTTTTATGTGTATACCCTGGTGAAAAAAACAGCATATTGTTTTTATGTGTTTGTAATAATGATCTTCACTAGTAATGTTTTTTTTCTTCCTGACAGAGAGAGGGCTACTCTGTTTACAACAAAATATATGAGTACGAATACAACCTGTTTGGTCAAGTAAGTGCTTTTTTAGTTAATTAATGAGAAAGATGTATATGGAGTTGGAGATGTCTTGAAAGAAATGTTTTTTTCCACAAATTTTGTATGTAATATTCACAGTAACTGTAGTTCTAGTAACTGTGCAGTTGTGTTTTCAGAAAGTTTTGGAGTATTTTTCCTCTCTCTAAATTTGTCACTTCTAAAACACAGTAATATATAATTGAATAATTGAATAAAGAAGGGTTATGTTGACCTATTAAGATTTTGCTTACATATTCCTTGTAAATATATTATTTTTTTGTGTAATTAAAACGTTTTTTTTAGAGGGAAATGAATGACATTTACAATTTTAACAATATTTCAAGTGTGACTTCTGAAATTTGTTGTATTTTGAATTAAATTTTTCTTTGTAAAGGGCAAAAAGTAGGTCATACTGATTTTAAGCTTAAGGATTCATTAGTTTGAATATACATTAAACCAAAAACTATCAGAACATCTTACTTGATAATTTAGTATACCTCATTTTTGACAAAACATCCCACGTTTTGATCATGACAGCACATTTTCAGTAGTGGCAGTAATGTTTTGTCAGTGACCACATCACATTATAGAATTTTAATTCACATATTAAAGTTGCATGACTGTATTAAAATGTTGTTTATACTTTTGAAGCTAGCTCAAAGATGCTAGCTAGCACAGTTCAGAACAGTTATATTCATATAAAAACTAAATGTTATGGAATAACTCACAAAAAGTGTTTAATTATAGAAAAATAGTGTTCGGTAGTGTCATTCTTTGAAGTTACACACAGATTTGTCGTACTTTTGAACACATTTACCTTAAAATGTTGGGTCCTATCTACTCACACCATGTAGCTATGAGAGAAAGAGACACACAAATATATCCTGATCATAAATGTAGGGTTGTAGTTAAAATCAGTCTCAGTCAATGGAATAAAACATACACTGACATGAAACTGTGGGACACATTTTTTACACAAAGTTTCATAATTTACAAAAGAATTTCTAAACTTCACTTTTTTTAAAAAATCAAGAAGAAATTTTTAAAAACACCAATGGAATAAAATACAAAAATTGTTTCAATATCATTTTCATCATTTTCATAATTTAGGAGTTAGTGTTTGGGACAGCCACGTCCCAATTGCAAGTACCAATAATAAATTATGATTTTATAAATATTAAGTTTAATGATATTTTAAATATTATTGTGGGTTTCAGTAGGTAATAAAATGATCTTAATAAATATCTAAGATTTGAATACTTAAATGCTTTTTAAATGTGTTTTTATAGTCTTTATTTGATCATAGTGTTTGTTTGTTCACAGAATGTAACTGTAAGCATGACATCTGTGTCAGGACATCTCTTGGGTCTTGAATTCAAAGCTCCTTTTCAGAAATGGTAAAAGGTTATATTTCGTCATACCTCTCAGTTTAAATTTTCAGTTTAAATATGTAAACTTAATCATGTGGTCTGTTTCACAGGCATAGTTGTAATCCAGTCCTATTGTTTGATGCTGAGGTGGAAAAGTACTGCCCTGAGAACTTTATACCGATCAAAGTATTCATTTTCATTCATTCACATATATTTGTTTTTAGAATATGTGCTTGTATTTTATACTTTAATGTATGTATTTACATTATCCAGAGGACTTTGGAGAGAGAGGTAAGACAGTGTCAAGCTCTGGTCATTTGGACTGATTGTGACAGAGAAGGAGAAAATATCGGCTTTGAGGTCATTGATGTCTGCAAAGCAGGTACGTTTAGTGCATCAATGGTTCTTATTTATTGCACTAGTGCTGTATATTTCTAACATGTTTTTAACATGTGATATCTTTTAATTAAGTGAAGCCAAATGTTCAAGTCTTCCGTGCACGCTTCTCTGAGATCACCCCAAACTCAATAAGGAGAGCCTGTGAGACCCTTACTGAGCCGGATATCAACATCAGCGATGCAGTGGATGTGAGACAGGAGCTGGATCTCCGCATCGGTAGGTATTTCAAAATAAATGAAGACATAAACACAAACTATTGTCTTTTAGATAGTATTTAGTGTATGTACATTGTGTTCCTTCAGGGGCGTCATTTACAAGGTTCCAGACATTACGCTTGCAGAAGATATTCCCAGAATCTCTCTCCGATCAGCTCATCAGTTATGGCAGTTGTCAGTTCCCCACCCTTGGCTTTGTAGTAGAGCGGTTTAAAGCCATTCAAGCCTTTGTCCCTGAAACGTTCTTTAAAATCAAAGGTACTCGGTTGTTTTGAATTTACACACTTCATATTTCATATTTTTGAACCAAAATTCAACAAGTGCTTTGCAGTGTTGTTACAAATGCTTTATTGTCTGTGTGTGAAATTTCTGTTTGATAGTTGTCCATGAGCCTAATGAAGAGGAATCGGTAGAATTCAGCTGGAAAAGACATCGTCTTTTCAGTCACACAGCATGCCTTGTGCTATACCAGATGTGCATGGAGGTGTGTGCTTCTACTTATATTGTAAAAGCTTTTTAATCTATTTTTAAAACGCTAGCTTTTTATGTATTACACGTAAGTATTATTGCGCCATCATAAGTAAAGTTTCCTGTGTTTGGTTTTAATCTTTGTTTAGGATCCCATGGCAAAAGTGATATCTGTAACAAGTAAACCGAAAAGCAAATGGCGACCGTTACCTCTTGACACTGTGGTAAGTAATTTAGAACTTGACAAAATTTCTAAAAAACAAAAAAAAAGAAAATATGGACTAAAGTATGTAGAACATATATACACTAAAGTGTTTAAGTTTAAGATCTTTTGAATGTTTTTAAAGAAGTCTCTCATGTATATATTTGACCAAAAATACAGTAAAAACAATAATCTAAAATATTGCAATTTAAGATAATTGTTTTCTATTTTAGTCTGTTTTAAATTGTAGTTTATACCTTTATTCTTACTGACCCCAGACCTTTGAACTGTAGTGTACTTTTGGTCATATACATCTGTGCACAAGATGGTCAATATAAATGAATTTGGCAGTTTTGCAACAACAATATACACTACCATTCAAAAGTTTTTGAACTGTAAGATTTTTAATGTTTTTTTTTTTAAAGACATCTCTTCTGCTCTCCAAGCCTGCATTTATTTGATCCAAAATACAGCAAAAATTTTGAAATATTTTTACTATTTAAAATAATTACTTTTTTATATATATATTTTAAAGTGTAATTTATTCCTGTGATTTCAAATCTCCAGTCTTTAGTGTTACATGATCCTTCAGAAATTATTCTAATATGCTGATTTGCTGCTCAAAAAACATTTATTATTATTATTATGTTGAATTACAGCTGAGTAGAATTTTTTTCAGGTTTATACGATGAATGATAAGTTCAGAAGAACAGCATTTATCTATAACTTATTTCTATAATTTCTTTCCCAAACAAAAAAATCTTGGACCGCAAATCAGCATATAAGAATGATTTCTGAAGGATCATGTGACACTGAAGGCTGGAGTAATGATGCTGAAAATGTAGCTTTGATCACAGGCGTAAACTGCATTTTTAAATATATTCAAATAGAAAGCAGTTGTTTTAAATAGTAAAAAATGTTTCACTGTTTTTGCTGTATTTTGGATCAAATAATAAGTTTTAAAACATTAAACATTAAAACACTTACTGTTTAAAAACTTGTAGTGTGCACAATGGCCATTAGCTGCTAAAGTTATTTCTTGTAATTTCATGAATGACTTATGTCCATAATAACCGAAAAATAAGGAGTGCTGCTGAACTGAATGAGTTAAGTGGATCAATAAAAAATGTAATATATTTGTTAATGTGTTTCTTTTTTTATTCAGGAACTTGAAAAACTGGCTTCAAGAAAACTGAGGATAAGTGCGAAAGAAACCATGAAAATCGCAGAAAAGCTGTACACACAAGGGTATGTAAACGGTTATTTCATCCACATGTCTGTGGTCTACAGCATGCCTGTTGTGTTCCTTCACAAATCATCCTTTATGTTTCCTTCCAGGTTTATCAGTTATCCTCGTACTGAGACCAACATGTTTCCACAGAACCTGAACCTTACCATGCTGGTTGAGCAACAGACACAAGACAACGAATGGGGAAATTTTGCTCAGCGCATTTTGGAAAGCGGTGGGCCCACACCTCGAAATGGAAACAAATCAGATCAGGCCCATCCCCCCATTCACCCCACCAAATACACCAACAGTTTACAGGTGAGCAACCTCTCCGTTAGGACCATCATTACTGGTACCAACTTACACAAAGACAGTGTTTAATTATATTTCCTCCTTTTAAAGGGAAATGAAAAGCGGCTGTATGAATTCATCGTACGTCACTTCCTAGCCTGTTGCTCCAAAGATGCTCAGGGTCAAGAGGTGACGGTTGAAATTGAAATAGCTGAAGAGAGATTCTCTGCTAGTGGATTGACGATCATTGCACGCAATTATCTGGAAGTGTACCCATATGACAAATGGTACAATAAGGTGAATACTGCTCAAAACATGACATTTTATAGCTAAGCATACTGAGTTCAGTTTTAGGTTAAAGGGATAGGTCACCCAAAAATAAAAATTCTGTCATTAATCACTCATCCTCATGTCGTTCCAAACCCGTAAGTCCCTCGTTGATCTTCAGAACACAAAGTAAGATATTTTTAATAAAATCAGAGAGCTTTCTGACCCTGCGTAAACCGCAACTCAACTGACAGGTTCAAGACCCAGAAAGGTAGTATGAACATCGTTAAAATCATCAGTGCTTCAACCGTAATGTTATAAAACTACAAAAATACTTTTTGTGCACAAAGAAAAAAAAAAATATATTATTCAACAATTTTTTTTTCTTTTCCGTGTCAGTCTTCACAGTGCGTTCACATGAGTACCAAGTAAGCATGCATTAGGTGCGGCTGACACAAGAGCCGATGTTCATTTTTGGGTGAACTATCCCTTTAAGAAACCATGTGATCATAGAAATGTGGACATATATATTGCCCAAACATTT